>WOVY01011390.1:0-121036 GCA_013436015.1 Rhipicephalus annulatus
CATTCAGAATGATTACTCTCGAGAGACTGCAAAAAAGAAAGCTATTATGGGCAAGTGCTAAGGATGACAGACAACAGGGAAAGAAGCTACTCTTATTAATGATAAACTGCGTGTAAATAGGAGCTCTTCATTTGGGATGAAATTTTCAACTAGAGTAAAGATTGCCGTCCTTTCATCATCGTAATTCTAAAATGATTGACCAGTGCGGACTTCTGCAAATCGAGTAAAAGTAATAACATAAGTGCGCGTACATCGTCAACAAATCTGTAGAACTAGAAGCTATTTTGTTATTTATAATCCCATATTGTTGTTATCACAGAGACCTGGCTTCGGGATGATCATAAACGATGCTGATGTTTTTTCCGCCCTCATATCAAGTATTTCGCCGTGACCGCCCTACAGAGGCGGGGGTGTGCCTGTTTGTGATAAATGTGAAATTCGAGCGTCACTAGTACTCAGATAGATAACCACGAAGCGTTACCTAAAAGTGTTCTGCTCAGGGCGTACTTTCTGTCTGCAGTTTTATCGACCTCCAGATGCAACGTCCCAATTTCTGCATGATCTATGCGACCACCTATGGTCTTTTTCAAGTAATTAAGTAATCATTGCAGGTGACTTTAAACTTACCTTCTGTTGATGGCACTATCCATTTCAAATACTGGTCGATTAACGGATGTTGGACCTTTGCTTAATATTATGCTAAACGTGGATGTGGAACAAGTGGTAACAGCCTACGCGAGTTTTTGATGCATCCTCTTCAATCCTGGATCTTGTTTTTGTTGCTAGGTCTATTGAAGTTTCACACTGTCGTGAATCCTGGTATTTCCGATCATTCTATGGTGTTGTTATCGTATAACATTGATAAACCCTGTAATGCGCCCCCCCCGAAATTGCTTTTGTTAAAGACTTTTCTCGTGCCAGGGATGAGAGCGTTTAGGATCATCTTGAGATGGTGTTTACAATTTTCAAGGTTCAGATGTTGAGAAACTGTGGGTTCAATTTAAACAGATCTGCATTTATTGTCTCGATAACTTTATACCTAACAAAGCTATGAAAACAAAAAAGTCTAATCCCTGGATAATGAGAGACGTCTTGCACTTAAAAAGAAAGCTTAAGCGCCTTAAAAAAAGTAGAGCATCTACAAACGTAGTTGATACTGCTCGAATTGCGCTTAGTGAAACATTGGGAGGTTCTAAATGGCATTATTTTCATTATATCTTACCAAATTTTCTAAAGTAAACCCCTAAGAAGTTTTGGGATTTCTTAAAACAAAAAAAGGTCTGTTAACAAGATTCAAATGATGGTGCTTTAATTGATGACAAGGATGCCGTTGCAGAACATTTCAATATGTATTTTCACAGTGTTTTTTTCCGTTTCTTCAGAAAAAGTTATTCTTGACCCTGTATGTTGCTCAGACTCGAAGATATTGTATCGCTACCAGGTATTGTAGCTATGCTACTTAACCTGAAAACAAAAACATATCATCTGGTGCTGATGGCCTTCCAAATGCATTCCTTCGTCGATATTCAGAAGCACTCACCCCTTCCTCGCATACACTTTCCGTGCATCTTTGTCATCTTCAGATCTACCGATTAACTGGCGAATGGCGCGTGTGGTGACCGTACACAAGAAAGGGGACATTGCACTGATTACTAACTATCATCCGATATCACTCACTTGTTCCTGCTGTAAGATTCTTGAACATATTGTTGCAAATTACATAATTGAATTTTTTAACAGACAACACATTCTTTCTTCATCTCAGCATGGATCGGAAGGGTTTTTCTACGGTCACACAACTAACCACTGTAACTCACAGTTTTGCAAGTGTCCTTGACAAACCTGGTCAAACTGACGTAATTTTTTGGATTTTCAGAAAGCATTCGACCTTGTTTCACATGAAAAGTTACTTTGCAAACTAAAGTGCATTGGCCTCCCCTCTTTCATCATAATTGATTTCCGCCTACTTAAGCAATCGCACCTAATCCGTTTCTATTGATGGTCATCACTCGCGTAGTTTGCCAGTTACTTCGGGGGTACCACAAGGTAGTGTATTGGGACCGCTCCGGTTCTTGATTTTTATTAATGACACATCTTATTGTATAACAGAGCCAGTTCAATTCGCTTATTTGCAGATGACTGCACATTGTATCATGAGGTTGTTTGTCGAGAAGATCAGGAGCTTTTGAATACTAACCTCCATAACGTTCATTCATGGTGTAAACAATGAGACATGAAGCTTAATGAAACAAAAACAGTATACATTCATATAAACAAAGCAAATACATAAACGGCAGTTTTCTTACAGTCTTCCATCTAATCCCCTAGTTCAGGTAAATGAATACAAATATTTGGGGGTGACCATTACTAATAACCTCGGAATTCTCATATCGCTAACATTTGTGCTTCTTCTTTTTGCAAGCTTTGTATTCTGCAACGCAAACTTAAACAGGCCCCCCGAAACCAAGCTTCATGCATATACATCGCTAATTAGGCCTAAGTTAGAATACGCTTGCACCGTCTGGGATCCTCCACCCAAACACAATACTAACGCACATTGAAATGGTTCAGCGCAAAGCTGTTATATATTTTTCTAAATTCCGTTCCACCGATTCACCAACAGCGCTCATGCGAACTCATGGAATACAAACATTGAAATCAAGACGTAAAATACTCAGGCTCAAATTTCTTTTTCTTCTGAAGAATAACAAACTCTCTTTTCATTCTGGACCATATCTACGCCCGATATCAACTAGACTAACCAGACATCATCATCTTCAATCTTTAACTCCATATCATACAAGAACTAACACCTTCAAATTTTCTTTTTTTCCTCGCACTATTAACGAATGGAACTCACTGCCATTATCATGATTGGTTCAGTTGAGTCAATTGACCAGATCGATTTCTCATACCTAACATTGAAATTGAAATGTAAGCGTTTATATTTGTTTGATCTTTGCCTTTTGAAATGCTGTATTTTTGTTTTTGCAATTTACCCGTCCTGCCTGGGCCCATGTGGGCCTGCAGTGTGTTGTATATAAATAAAAAATAAATATATGCCAATGAAACTCCAGTAAAAAATCTGGCAAAATGGAAGTGAAAACTGGACTGAAGGTGTGGTAACAACCACACCTTCCTTGCACTATAAGAAGCCGAAGTGTATGGCTATATCCAATGAACAAGGAAGACTCTGTCCACCATGCTGAAAAACGAATGGGCACAGCATTGTATAACCTTATTACTAAGCAAAAGGGGGCTGGAACTGGGAGCCTTGGTGACTGCGGAAAACTTACTGGCAGCCTGGTTACCAAGCTCACTTCCTATACGGTATCTCATTATTTCAAACACGCTTAATTCAAACTTTCAGTTAATAAGAATAGACGCTGAGGTCCTGTGAAAGCTATCTGTATTTCAATGGCCGATACACACTGTAATTCGAACGCGCAAGCGCTTGCGACGGTTAATTTTGAACATACCGCGCTCCGAAAATGCTCTCAAAATGCCATATCCCAAGGGGTGCCTCCGACACCTCATCACTCACGCGAGCCAGGAAAATAAAAGGAAAGAAAAGGCTGCAGCGAAATGTTTGCTCTCTCTTAATTGTCATCTGCAACACGCCTGCGCTACGCTTCTCCCTTTTTGTCCCTGCCAGGTAGAATTCTTCTTTCTTTCATCGCCGCACGCGAAGAGAGAAAAAAAAGATAAAGAAGCTGTCGCAGAGTATTGGTTCTCTCTGCTTCTGCTTCTCTCTGCGTGGAGACGCTCGTCTTTTCTCGTCACGTGCTGGCCACGCTGCCACTGCAGCGCAGAGGGTACCAGCGGAGACGCAGTTGTCTGTGATGTGACGTGCGAATGGTTGACTAGGCAGTGTGCATTCGTTTTGCGAGTGTTACGGCGAGCCGGAGCACTCATCAGCCACCAAAAAATTTTAAAACAAAGTTGGAAATTTTGCGCGAAATTGAGAACAGTGTCCCTCCAAGACGAAAATCGCCAATAAGTATAACATCACCAGAGCATGCTGTCAATATACATCAATAACAAAGACTCTATCATCACTGGGTATGAAAAGCAGCAAATGAGACCATCGACGAAGAAGCTGTGGACATCGGCACATTCCCAGCTGGAAGACACTCCCCTGATGTGGATTAAACAAACTGGCAGCCAGAACCTCCCATTTAGTAGACCGTTATTAGCTGCCACGGCGCTACTAAGATGGCTCTTTGAGAATTATCGGCATCGGATAGATGACTGTCACGCTTTAAGGAATGCCACGGGCTCACTTTCAAGACGTTTTTGCAGTGAGAAGACATATGTTGCCAAAGCAGAATGAAGAGTGGCTCTCTGGGCATCTGAAAGATTTACCTGCCGCCTCCTCGCTCGACGTTTTCAACGCTGATGAGACGGCACTCTATTATAAAAGTGCTGCGTAGTAAAGCTATCACTTTTTAGGCGACGATTGTGCCGGCGAAAAGAAAAGTAAGAGAGGCCAACGGAGATCGTGTGCGCTAACGGGATGGGCCTAGAGCGTTGCCGGTTGCTCGTAATTGACAAAGTGACTAAGCCTTGCTGCTTCAAAGATTTGAAGACCTTTCCAGTTGATTATGTTGCAAAATAGAAGGCAGGAATGACCATGTGTATTTTTTCTGATTGGGTCCATATACTGGACAAAACATTCGCAGCAAAAGACCGGAAGATCCTCCTTTTCATGGACAATTGCACAGCGCACTGCAATGTTGAAGGCCTACATGGAATTCGTTTGGCCTTCTGCCCAAGAATATGAAGGCACTGCTCCAGCCCATGGACAATCGGCGGGATACAGAATTTAAAAACTGTGTATTGCCGACATATCCTTGAAAGGATTCTGTGTGTCTGAACAGCGAGAAAACCTATTCAATCAATTTCCTCCGCACAGCACACATCCTTACTAATGCATGGAACTCATTTAAGTGGGGTACCGTTGCCAATTGTTTTAGGAAGTATGGTTTTGTTGAACCCGTGGCTAATGGTGATGAAGTGGGGCTGCAGATTTGTGCCGACGATTTTGTCTGCGTTCCTGACAACTTCAGCAGTGGTTTTAACCCGACAATGTGACATTTCAAAGTTACCTGCAGGTGGACAGCAGTCTTCAGGCTTCTGGCATTATCACTGATGCTGAAATAATTGAATTTGCACGCCCCCAAGTGGCGACATCTCGGGACCCTACTACTGTCAGCGGAGAGGATTCTGATGACAGCAATGAAGTGCCTCTCCCTCCGCTTGGTGACACTGAAGCATTGTTGGAGCTGGACATAGCCGCGCGCTACTTCTCTTGCCTGAAAAAATGCTGAAGACGAAGTAGAAATACTTTGAAAACAGTGTGCAAAATTGATTGATTCGCTGCAAGGCAAAACGCGTCCTGAAGCGCATCACCAATTACTTCAATTGATGATGGATGTTCTGTGATTTGTGATGTAGAAAACTTCCTCCTCGTGTGTTGCTCAATGGACATGCGCCACTGCACAATGAGCCCTCCGCTCATTTACCTTTCATTAAATCGAGACCTTTTTTATTTATAACAAATCTTTGGGTTTTTTCGTGTTCGAAGGAGGTCCGCTAGGTGGCGTCCGGGAGTGCAGACTGTGGCCGCGTCTGCTCCCGCTTCTTTAAATGTTTTCGGACATCTTCTTGTGTTCTCCCACCGATCCATTGGATTTTCCTAAACCAGTTTTGTGCAAGCTATCTCACGACATCGTTCTCGTTGGGGTGAGTGAACTTTTCGGCGAGTTATTGAACTTCAAGTGTGGCGAAGCGAGGGACGCGTCTCTAGGACTAACCCTCGGCTACGAGTACGGAGCTAGGGTTCATTTCGAGGCAGTGCCGGGCCTCGTCAGGCCCCTGCCGCACCTGACTAGGCAGCGAGGATGCCCGAGATGGTGACAGTTGAAGGCATGGATATCACTCCGGAAGAATTCGACGGAGCGGGGTGGACCACCGCCCTTGGCGGCCCGGCGGAAACGAGATCCGGCAAGGAACGCAGCGTCTGCTACCGCTGCAAAGTCTACGGCAACACAGCAAGAAGCATGGTTTCAACGCTCGCTCCCTCTCAACAGTGCAGAAGGTTGTAGCGCGCTTCGCGACTCCCTCGGCTGCCGAGAGACCAGATAAAAGGTCATTGTACGGCCCCGCGGAGGGCTTGACGTTTCGAAGACGGACATGGTACTGCTGTCGAGAGCTCTGACTATGGCAGCTGGGCTCACTGACCAAGAAGCATCGGAAGACACAGTCTGCCCCAACAAGGTACAGAATATTCTTGTTTATTTTCGACTCCGGTCAGATCCAACGCAGTCCGCATACGCTGGAATTCAGAAACTTCACACGAAAGTCGGCGCATTTGATGTTCTGCCTACTTAGCCGCCCCGGAAAACACTTGTAAAGGCGTCATCAGGAATGTTGACCCCTCGATAGAAGAGCACAGCCCTCAGAGGCATGATTGTCAACCAACGAAACCCGACCGCCATTGAAGTCAGAGATCAAAAACACGCACGTTGTTGTGATACTCTTTGATGGGCTTCGAGTTCCCAAAAACGTCATGTGCGGAACGGCCTTAGTGCCGTGTTCCCTTTACAACGCCAAGTCGATGTTTGTCACGCCTGCGGCCGAGTCGGGCACCGGGCCGACGTATGCCACCAGAGCAAGGCAGAGAAAAGTAAATGCCACAACTGCGGAGACGCACTCTCAAACGATGCTGCAGAAGCCCACCGTTGCACTCCGAAATGCAAGCTCTGTGAAGGTGATCACCCAACAGGTGACCGTTGCTGGCAGCAAAAGATACCACATCCCATATGTCGTGCGACGACGCCGAAGACAAAGGACGCCACCCCGCTCCGAGAAAGAAGCCAACGCTGACGAGGTTAACGACCTCGCGGACATACAACCGGAGATGGCAGATGGTTCCACTCCCAAGCGGCGCTTCCAGCTCCAGCGGGCGTTCCCGTTCCAGAGGACGCTCCCGTTCCAGAGGACGCTCCCGTTCCAGACGGCGCACCCGTTCCAGACGGCGCTCCCGTTCCACAGCGCACTCTCAATCAGCGGGCGCTCTTGCTCCAGGGGCCGATCCTGGTCGAGATGTCCTGCTGCAAGAAAATGACCTGGGCCGACATGGTTCGCGACAGCGGCTCTGCACCGACAACACCGACAACTTCAAAGCAAGGTAAGGTACAGCCAGAGCATGTGGCAGATCCACGAATACACACACTAGAACGGGAAAACAAAGCACTCAAACAGGAACTAGCTGAACTGAAGGCAACTCTCGCCAGGCTAGAAGGACGTATCCTAAAAGACACACACCGCCACCCATCCCTCAATCATCAGGATCTGTGGTCGCGTCATGTAGCCCAAATAAACGCAGAGCCGTAAACACCGAGACAGATGACGACACATCAGAAGTAGACGACTTTATGTCCGACGTCAGCGAAGCTCCTTCTAACGCCTTAGCTAGTGACAACAAAGCCAAAAAGCACCGCAAGACGAAGAGTAAGTTCAGTAAATTCCAATCAGCAATTGCCGACATTAAAGAGGCACTCATACAAATTTGCGGTAGACTCGATCGTCTGGAAAGACCAATTGCTCAACCCAGAGCCACGAGAAGAATTCCCACGCCGGACCCGGGGTCCATGTCTTCCCAGGGACCCCAACCTGCGCTGTGCCGACATCCCCTCAGCCACCAGGTCCAATAGGTGAAGCGAACACACAAGGGGTCATGCCAAGTCAGCACCATGGATAGCACACCACAATTTTCAAGATCTGGCAATGGAACTGTAATTCATTCAACAAAAAAGAAAGCTAACCTAACGCAATTAGTACGATCATGTAAAGAAAAAACCACATGTCATCATTTACAGGAGTGCGGGGCGGAAAAGTACATTCAAAACATGTCCTTTTCGGGGTACAGGGTTTCCAGGCCAACCCTGGACCCCGACTTCAAACAAGCCAGGGGCATTGCCACCCTCATCCGTAAGGACATCAGCTTTATTGGAAAGGGACAACCCCGACATACAAGAAAGGCCTGGAATCCATGATAACAGAAATCATTCCGAGTCGAAACTCTTAAAGCTCACCTTTACATACTGAACGTATACAGTTCTCCCTCCGACCGACCGACTCAGGAACTTTACCAAACTCTATCATCGGCGGTGTCGCAAGCCAAGGACCGGCCGTTGATCGTTGCCGGGCGACTTCAATGCGCACAACAACGTTTGGGGCTACAGTACCAATGACAGGAAAGGTCTTAACCTTGCGGAGTGTGCAAACAACCTCAACTTGAAGTTAATCACGGACTCAAGGTTCCGACACGCAGAGGCAATTCTGTTCAGCGAGACACCACCCCCGACCTGACGTTCCTCGGAAACGCGGAAGGGTCGTGGGACAATCTGCAAGAGGACCTTGGCAGCGACCATTTCATCTTAGAAATCAACGTCCGTATCACACCCCGCTCCACCTAAGACGTACAGATACGTCGACTGGGACCTTTTCCGAAGAATAAGGGGTAGCGAGGACAGCCAAGGGGAAACCTTTGAAGAGCTTCTGGAAAATCTGAAAAGTACGGTGGCAAAAGCCACTAAGAAATAACCTTGGACCTGGAGGTTCCAGTCATGGACTCCAGACTCGCACATCTCCTGGAGGCGAAGAATGCGCTAAGAGGCCGATGGGAAAAGCAGAAGCTAAACAGGAGGCTGCGATCTAAACTAAGGGAAATAAACAAAAAATCGAAGAACATTCCAGAGAGCTGAGTGCGCAACAATGGGATGAGGTTTGTAATGAGGCGGATGGTAAAATGAGACGGGGAAGCAAGTGGAGCCTTCTAAAAAACCTATTCGCCGACAGCAACAAACCGACCAAGAGCAATGCTCGAATAATGCTCGACAGACTCGTCCACCTGCACACGATTGAAGGCACTAGTCCTCAGGACTTTGCTAACACCCTGGCAGACATATACCTGCCGACAGAAAGCAAATCAGTCCCCTGGGACGACCCGGCATGCGAGTACAAGGGGACACCTCAACGCTCACTGGATCGTCCATTCGAGGTCTCAGAGATTGTGCACGCCCTTCATGGCCTTAACGGCCGCTCGGCCCCTGGTCCAGACGGATTAACTAACAAACTTCTCAGAAACTTAGATAACCAAGCCATACAAATCATTACAAAGAAAATAAACGAAGTATGGACGGCGGGCCGCGTACCGGATGAATGGCGAACTGCCAATATAATTCTCATCCCCAAACCCGGAAAACCGCTCCATGCCGAGAACTTGAGACCAATATCCCTTACTTCGTGCCTCGGAAAGGTCGCCGAACATGTCATTCACAATAGAATTGCAGAGCACATCGAAGCAAACAGCCTTTTTCGCCACAATCTCATAGGATTCCCGAAAATCACTATCAACACAAGATGCCATGCTCCTTATCAGGAGTGCTGTGATAGACAATAAATCACGGGACGTAAAGGGCATCCTGGCGCTCGACATAACGAAGGCCTTCGATACGGTCAGGCACGAACATATCCTCAACGAAATCTCCAGTTTACATCTCGGAGAAAAATTTCACAACTATGTCAGATCGTTTTTGGCGGACCGTACGGCTACCATAAACATCGGACAAATCAGAAGCCGTAAGCACAAGCTGGGAAACGTCGGCACCCCCCAAGGGTCAGTGCTTTCGCCACTTCTTTTCAACATCGCAATGCACGATCTGGCGAACCGACTCTCGAAAGTTCATGGGGTAGGACACGTGATTTACGCAGATGACATTACCATCTGGTCCACAAGTGGCCCACTAGGCTCCCTGGAGCAGAACCTACAACATGCCCTAGACACCACACAAGCTTTCCTACAAAATACGGGGCTGAAGCTATCTACGAGCAAATCAGAGCTCCTTCTGTGTAAACACGGCCCCAGAAAGGGACAGCTCCTTAGCTCCCTCCCCGTTCACTTACACACCAAGGACGGAGGTAGTATCCCAATATGTAACACAATCAAGGTCCTGGGCATGGTAGTTGGTGCTTACAGCGGTGACAACGCGGAGGCCCTCAAACGTATAGAGAAAAGTGTCTTCAACTTCACCAGGGTATTATCAAGGGTCAACAGTAGAAGGGCTGGTCTGAAAGAGGACAACCTCATGAAAGCATTTCACGCCTTTCTCATCAGCCACGTGACTTACGCCGCCCCCTTCCTCAACTGGAAGAAGACAGAGCTCAACAAAATTGATACATTAATTCGAACAGGATTGAAAAGGGTCCTGAGCCTCCCTCGCAACACTAGTACGGAACGACTCTTACAATTGGGCCTGCATAATACAGCTACCGAACTCTTTGAGGCACAGCGGCATGCACAGATTAGTCGGCTCTCACTCTCAAAGGCGGGCAACGAGATATTGTTTGAAGCCGGTCTTCAGCCTTTCTTCATGCCGCCAGAAAAGTCCCAACTTTGCACACAAGCCAGGAAAGCGATAACAGTTGACCCGATTCCCAGAAACATACACCCAACCCACAATGAAGGACGAAGAAAAGCGAGAGCCAAGGCAATACTCGCCAAGATCATGTGCAACGATACGAAGGCCCTCTTCGTTGATGCCGCAAAATATTGGAATCGAGGTGCCTATGCAGTCTCTGTGGTGGACGCCCATGGCTCGCTCGTCAACGCAGCCACGGTAGTTACCAATTTCACCCACGAAGCAGAGGAAATGGCCATTGCGCTAGCCCTTCGAAGCTGCACTGAAGCCTCTGTCATTTACTCGGACTCTAGAACAGCTATAAGAACTTTTTCGGCGGCCCTAGTCTCTTCGAAGGCAGCTGCGGTTGTTAACAGGCTTTTCAACCACGAGACGAAGGAGGAAAACTTTCGGTCTCACACATCGCATGGTTCCCAGCCCACATGGGAAACATTTCCGGCTTTGCTGGCAACCCAACGAGCGGGCTACACACACTGGCGCGAGCGCTCACTTTCCGCGTCAGTGGTTCGCCCCCTCGCTTAAATGCAGCCTGCAGGAACCTCGACTACAAAGACCCACTTGTATCATATCACGAACTCACCTCACATCATAGATTAGAACGTCGAACTTTTCCTCCTCCTCACAGAGATCTGAACAGAGCACAAGCAATCACTTACAGACAATTGCAGACACGTACATACATCACACCAACGACACTAAGCAGGATTAATCCGGACTTTTCCACTGCATGTCCACACTGTGGAAACGAGTATAACAATTTCGAACACATGCTCTGGTTGTGCCCTGCCAACGTGGGTACAGAATTTTCTGACCAGTCCTCCTGGGACTCCGCCCTTCGAAGCACAGAGCTCATCGCTCAGCTCAAGGCTGTCCAGAGAGCCCGGGCCGTCGCCGAAAGACTCTGTCTACCGGTCCCGACCTGGGTGGAGCCGCCGGGTTGATGGCGGGGCTTTCGGCACCGCTTTCTTTCTTCTCAGGACCTCAATAAAGTTCATACTCACTCACTTCGTGTTCGATTATCGAAATTAGACTGTATTATGGCTGGGCGCTGAAGACCAATAAAGGTGACGTAAAGGCCATGCAAAGAGCTGTCATGGCAACCTAACACCATGTCACCTTTAAATGACCAAGTGTCTAACCACTGTTTGTGCCTAAAAGGCAAAGATTCTTGGTGTTGCCAAAATACATTCAAAACAAAAGGCGAGCCCATCCCTAAGCATCGCTACACAACTTGCCACCTCATGTCTGCAAGGCCCTTTTGCCCACCTACGAATGGTAGTCGGATGAGAGGCTTCTAGAACGGTGCCAACCGGGGAAAGCGCAGAACAGCAACGAGAGCCTCCATTCTGTTGTTTGGGCCACTGTGTTAAAAATACAGGTGGAACGACAGAAGCGCACAGCTGCGTGCTCGCTCCGCTCAACTTTGGTTCCTCTGCTCGACCATGCCGCGAGATGGCAGGAGCAGTCACATGGCTCACAGCTGTGCGAGTGGTGAGAGGGCGCCGTTCAGACCGGTTCAGACCCAGTTGTTCAGACTAAGCAGTTGTCACCACGATACTTCTAACACCATGGTTGTCATCTTTTGCCCTTGTTTTTGTTTTTTTTTTCGTGTGTGTACGCGGTGACAGTCCATGTTGTTCATGTGATCAGGTCGTGAAATGGGAAAGAAGTGTTTTGTGCCCCAGTGCAAATCTGGCTACAACACAAGCACGAAAAAAGTATCAATTTTTGCTGCTCCCAGAGATGAGGACTTTCTCAAGTTATGGCTCCATGCAATTCCGCCCAAAGACAGCATGCTGCAAACCACAGACTACGTGTGTGAGAAGCACTTCGAGCCAAGGCACATGTCGAGGACATGGGAAGCTATCTACAATGAACAAGTTCTTGTAAGTGCCCCAAAAAAGACAGCTTTGGCAAAATATGCCATGCCGACAAAGTTTTCCCGGCTGTTCTGCTCACATGACAAAAACAGAGAAAAAAAAAGAAAAGCGCCTGCGGATCGTTCGCTCCCAAATGCCATCAAACCGCACCATGAAAAACTGGAAAATGTCCCAAGCATTGAAAAAGTCATTTTAACGGAGACTTCACAGGCATGTCAAGTGGTCAGCGAGATGAATCGAAGAGGCCGCGTGGAATCTGATGCCGCAGTATTCGACTCGGTGCCAATGCCGTGCCTCTCCCTACAATAGCGTGGGCTTGCCCCAGTGTTGACATTGATGGTTTGAAAACTATCATAGTTAGTGAAGTTTTCTTGATTAGTGTGGCAGCTTCCCAGCCAAACAGTGCTGCAAGTGGCGCATGCTACAACTACAGTGAAGTCCCATTAAGACGAACTCGTTTAAGACAAATTCTCGCTTATGCCGAACAACGTGAAAACGTTTGTTTGGTTTTCCATAGGCCCAATGCAAAAAAAAAAATCCGCTTAAGATGAAGAGCCTAGCACCTGCTCTTCTGTTAGGACGGAGACTTTCGCGGAGACCGGAGACGGAGGCGATTTTACAGAAGAAATATGGCAATCTTGGGAGGCATTCTCGTGGCCGGAGGGAAAAAAAATACAAAAGCAGCAACGGCCGCGAAGCGAATTCGCGAATTCGCAAAAACGGCGTCTATGCTTGCTGAACAGCGGTGGTGTAGCGGCGGTTTCTGGTGGTGCCAACAAGTGTTTTAGACTTCCTTGGCGCATTTTCAGGCTCTGAAAATGCATCAAAATGCTAAAGATTGGGTTTACTGCATAGCAATAAGTATCTGAGCCTGGACTTGCATCGTAAAGTTTCGTTCAAGCGGGAGATCGAAGAAAAAGTGTTCGTTGTGGCGACAATATTTATCCATCGACTCCTATAGACTGCTGATGGGGAGAGAGAGATAAAAGTGAACGTTTATTTTCAAACAGTGTCTTGACGATGCGCGGTGTCACCCTGAGGTGGGAGGGCTCCTAAGTCCAGGAACCCTCTGGCTTCTACTGCCCTCTTGGCTCTGGCGACGAGTTGTTGTTGGTCTTCCAGGTTCTCGAGGGCGAGCTTCGCCTCCCATGTTTCGCTTAGGTCTTCGTTCGTCCATCCTGCTTCATTATCAGGCGTGTGTTGTTGCAGATTACGTCTGGCAATACACTGGCATGCAAGAAGGAAGTGTGCCAGAATGTCCGGTACGAATTTTTCGTTGTAGCGGAAATTTCGTTGAAGCAGCATTCGTTGTAGCGGAGTTCGACTGTACTGCACCTTTAGACAAAACGAAACAGTCCAGCTGCAGCAGATGGCGATGGCTGTCAACATCAGGAGCGAAGTGGGGTTGAACGTAGAACAGAAGTGGCCCAGTGTGCTAGAAATGTTACTTGAAAGAATATGAGAATGGGCTTGTTGGTGGTGATACATTGTGAAAATGTGAGATCTACATAAAGACACGGACAAAGAGAGACGACAGAACGACGCGCTGACTTTGAACAGTAGTTAGTGTGCCTTTAGACAGAAGGAAACAGCCCGGGCGCAGCAGACCATAATGGCTATCAATCTTATGAGCGAAGTGGGGTTGAACGTAGAACAAGAGTGGCCCAATGTAACTTGACGGGATGAAAGATCGGCCTTGTTGGTGGTGATACATCATGCATATGTGTGGGGCACGAAAAAAGACACAGACTAAGAAGGGCAACGGGACAATGAACTGACTTCAAACGATAGTCTGTTCGTGTTTAGACAGAACGAAACAACCCGGCACGGCAAAAGACGACGACTGTCAACGTAACAAGCGAAGTAGAGATGAACGTAGAATAGAAGTGGCCCAGTGTACTATGTATAGGGACTTGAGAGGCTTGTTGGTGGTGATACATCATGAAAATGGGTAGCGCACAAAAATGACAACAGGATGATGCATTGAGCTCGAACGTGTGCCACATGTTTTCCTGATGTATTGCCAGCAACAAGACCACTTTAACATTTAGTTAAACTACATTTCTAGCACACATGGCCGCTCCTGTTCTACGCTCAACCTCACTTCACTCGATAAATTGACAGCCATCGCCATCAGCCACGCGTGGATTCCTTCTGTCTAAAGGCCCACAGACTACTGTTTGAACTGAGCACATCATCCCGTCTTTTTTCTTAGTCTGTGCCTTTTCTGTGTGCTACAAGTTTTCATGTTACTTTTTATGCTTACGAAAGTAAGGCGTTCGAAACTGATGTTGGTTTCTGGCATAGTGTTGCCGTGTACTAATAAATAACCATTACTTCTCGAGCCAGTCTGCGCAGTTTGTGTTTGGATTTATCCAGCCGGTTGCAATGTGTGTGCTTATTTTTTTTTATGTCTTCAACAGTTGATGCCAAAAGAATGGCATATGTTGATTACACTTTTGTGGATGATGTTGCTTTCAGCTTTGCAGTTCTCTTCGTCATTGAAGTTGTAGCTGCGTGCTTGCTAAAGCGTAACACAGTAACAAACCTTAAGAATTGATGACGCACAGCTCTATTTTTTTCAGCTATTCCTTTTGGGGATGCTTTAATTTTCATGAGGAATTCGAACACTTATTAGAAGCCATGGCAGTATAACCATACACCAAGAGTGCTAAATTTTTGCTTCAAGCATTTGATGGCAACCTTGCAAGCGACCCCTTCTAAAGTGTCGGCCATGATGGCACTAGATTTACTCAAAGGATATCACACTACAGCTGCTAGAAAAAGCTTGCATGCTGCTTGGGCATGAACACAAGACGTCGTCGCACAGTTTTTTCAAGCAAGAGTATTGAATAGAATGCAGCAGTACTAAATATTTTTCCAATACGCAGCTGCTTGTTTATCATGTTTTGGAGACCTACAGCTTCTCAAAATTGTCATTTTGTTTATAGTGTGGTACCGCTTATAACGCAGATAATTGTGCTTCCGGCAACTAACACTATAAGAGCGTCTATGCTGCAATGGTTATTTAGTGAAAAAGTTGATATGGTTTTCTTGCAAATAATGAGAACAGGTATTAATAGGAGTTTTTCTCTATCGTGAGAACGAGCCAGTATGCCGCTGCACCTGATCCGCTAGATGTGATGAATGTATTATGTTGCATCTATGATGCCACAGACACCCAATTATTCACAATACTTTTCTAAAATGGTCATGCTTGCCCAACCAAAATACTTGTGATAACACGCCCAAGTTTGCATGTAAGGCTTCCTGGAAGTAAAACTGCAATAAATTATCTTTGGTCGGCTCCTTTACACTTCCACATATGAAGAGAACTTAAATATACTACAAATTGCTGGCAGCTCTATAAGAAACTAGTACAGCAAGACTTATCCAAGACACCTGTACAATTATCGAGGTGACAAAGCTACAGCCATTGTCGCGGCAGCCACAAATATTTTGTAACCTCTGAACAGCAGCACAACTTGGGGCCACTACCACCACCAGTGACCAAGTCAACACTAACAAGCTAGGGGAATCTTCGCACTTACCACCCTTAATTGTTCAAGCAACCCCGGTTGAATCTCACTCAGTATTTCAGCACTTATGACAGGGCAATGCTAAACCGTTCAGGCACTCACACTGCAGAGCATGAAGTCCCCTCTAAGGATCGTCCCTTTCATTCTCCTTAAGGACACAGCAGCAAAGTACACCGGTAATGTGCTCCTGGCCAAGGTTTTCATCTCCCCAGAGAGCTTGGGGGTCCTTGGTCTCCACTGGAGAGCACTGCAGCTTCTGGCTTTCTGCTTGAAGTCGACCAGCACAAGGTCATAGATGAGGTCGTTAGAATGGTAAATCATAATATACAAACTCATAAGGCAGAATAACGTACACTAATTTTCCACAGACACATCTAGGCACCCTGTTTTAAAAGTTATGGCCTTTCATTTGCAACCTCTATTTGAGTTTTTTTGTGTGTGTGAGGCTGAACTTGACTTTGAGGGTGCTGTTTCACTATGTGAGTGCACGTAAAAACAGCTCATCCAGCACTACTGCAAACACACAGGGAAGCAACATTAGCTTGATGCTTTGGACAGCTTCTTTATTGGAATGGCTTATGTGGACCTGGACAGTGCTGCTATACTGAAAAGTATGCAAAGATTAATAATTATTCAGTGGATGGACAACTAGCCAAAACGTGCCAGTACATCCTGGTGCAAATAAAAAGACTGCATTTGGTAGTGCATGCTTTTCATAATTTGGGTAGGATTATATTTTCGAATTGCGTTTAAAGCTCCAAAAACAGCGTGACATAAAGCCTAACAAATGAGGATTGGTGCTGTGTATTGAGTCATTTTGTTTGCTGTACATGAAATTACAATTTTCTGAGCAGCCATAATTGATGCTTAAGATTGCTCTGTATTATATTATTACCTATCCCCACTCTATTTTGTGCTTTTTACAACGTAAAGAAGCTCATGCTGAGAAGCAACTTTGCCTTTATGATTAGTGCAACTTATCAAGATGCAACACATGTCTCCAGAATGCACGCATGTGTACTAAACTGCAGTGCCCAAACAGATTATGCTGCATTTTTTTCTCCGAGCAGCAACGGATTGGAATGGCCTTTCCCACACCATTGCAGCCATTACTAATCCATCAAACTTCTTGGACAAAGTAACAAACTTTCTTACCGAGTGAAGTCACCTGGCTACACTGTATACCCACCCCTTATGTAATACCCCCTTGAGGGGTCTTTAAGGAAATAAAGTGATGTAATGTGACATACCGCTGTTGTGCTCACTGCCTACACATTGCAGCCCTAAAATTATGAAAGCGTTTCACTGAGGAGTCAGTGTTATTTTCCGTGATTGGACATTGATCAGTCGACTTTCCATTGAACTAAAGCAAAGACGTACCACAAAAATGGTTGTCAGTGCCTTTAATTGTTTATAGCTTTGAACCATGTAAATATATTAAAATGAGGGTCCTATATAACACAATGTGGTCTGCTTGAGCAGTAAAACTGTGGACCCATGCCACAAAACACACACACAGCTCGAGAGAAATATTTCAAGTGAACCTAGCGTAGTGTTGAACATGCTTGGCAATTTCTGCCTTTAAGCCTTACTCATTGCCTGTTTTTCATTCCACCAAGACCTGTGACTTCCAACCCATGTAATGCTGCATGAAAAGGCAATAGAACACTGCCCACTTCAAATCTAACAAAGTGCATTCACATCATGTAGGCATTCCTCATGGACGTGGCAGAGTGACTGATCGTGCAAAACATATCATACTTGCATGCACTACAAGCGCCAACACTGATACATTTTGCCTGTTTCAGATTATAAGGCATCATTTGTTAAAAAAACAATATGAAATCTAGAAGTGATATGGGATGACAGGTGGCGTGCACCCCTTCTGTACACACATGCACGCACACACACACACACACTTAAGAAAATGAACTGACTCACACAGTCAAGACGAATGAGATTCAGTGTTTCAGAGAAACGAGTAGGCTAACAAAGATAGGCTAAGGTACTGATGCTTCTTTGACCACCTAGTGATGAGATGAGTTAAAAAAGGCTGAAGCTGCTTGTTCCCACGTAGTTAATAGGCCACGATGTTTTGTTGGAATGAAAGAAAAATGTGTCCATGTACTTTGACCATGCTTTTGGAGCCATGTAACTGTGCACAACCTGTAATAATAGGTATATTTTTTTGTGCATTATTCAAGCACATTACATACTGCATTCATGTCTGTCATAGCATGTCTTAAAAACACATTAGCTCATATCTGCCAAGTTCAAGGAATCCTAAATTTGGGAGCTCCGGAAACAGGCGACAGGGCAGGAGGGAAGTATTCACCTTGTTTTTTAGGGGCGAAGCTCCTTCAAGCGGCACTCGTTCATCCCTCGTAGTAGTGCATGTCTTATGCTTTGACCTGCAAGGTGGTGTCGGTGGGAGATTTCTCCTGTGCGTTGTTGAACAATAAAAAATTTGCAGCAGACGCATTAACTAAAAGCCGAATTCTCCTGTCTCTCATTCCACATTAGCAGCCAATGGCATGTACGTTGAGCACTATCCGACAAGAAAGGGTTGCTACGTTATACTTCTGGGCGTAACCTCTTTTGGTTTTAGAAAGGTTTAGCAAGCGTTGGGCCACAGTGCCATGAATACAGTGAACTAGTATATACCATGAACTCGAGGTGGTTAAAGGTGGGTAGTAGATAGGAAGCGCAAGCCGTAAGGAAGTGTGCGTGTGCCACCTCTCGTTTAGTCCTTGGAATGTCCTGGCGGATGGCGGTGCTTCTATATGCGAAATATATGATAAAATATGCGAGATTGTGGTACTTGGAGTGTTGACTAGATGGGCGAACGGACACACAGACAGATGCATGGATGGACACACGGATGGCTGCACGAACGGATGAATGCATGGACGAACACACGGATGCACAAACAGATGCACGCAAGGACGGGCAGATGAATGCACGGACGGTCACATGGACGGACGAAAGCAAGAATGAATGGACGGACGATGCTTCACCCCACTCTTCATCATTCACCCCGCGAATTGCTGCCATGTTTTTTTCTTTTTCTTTTTGCAAAAAAAAAAACCTTCCCGAAATGAGAGAGTGGGGTCCCAAGCAGCCCCGTAAACGTAAACATTTAAAGAAACGCAGGCAGTGTCTCCATGTGCAACACAATACTGGTGGTACAGACTCAAGGGATGGGCGAAAATATACGGACACCTGCAAATTTTATAGAATGAAATAACTAACAAAATCGGTTCTCAAACCACGATACGCCCACAAAATACTTATTTGCAAATGCGGCAATGACGCCACTGGCTTCCGTAAAAGCACATGTCAAAGCGCACGCCATCGCATCGGAGCGACCACTTTTTCCCGCGCAGTGGTTGCGGAAAACACCAGTTCCGCTTTCAATTTGCATGATCTGGCCGTGAACCCCCCTTTAAAGTATGTCGTTTGTTAACTATGATCGCATTTGCTCAATTTTGTCCGCAGCTTTTGCGGAAAGCAGCGTCGCTTTGACTGGATGAGCATTGGATGTGCGTGCACTTTTGGAGTTCTGTCAGTTACGTCATTGCCATGCATAATCGTTTCGAGAACAACCACGTTCTGACAGTGGTTATCGTTTAGTGTGCTGGAAGCTGCAAACTCCTGCATATTCCAGCTATAACTCAATGGTTTCGGTATGAAAGTTATGGTTACCCGTCGCATTTCGGTAAATTGTCCGAAACATGCAAATTTTTGCCCCTTCGACATAGTGGGATTCGAAGGAGTACGTCACGAATTCGTAGCAGCCTTTTTCGCATCACCGAGGTATTACTTACTGTACACCACATAAATGGCTACTAAATTGGTTCAGATGGATAGCATGTTCGATTTTAGTAAAGTTTATGAAATAATACATAGAAATCTTGTTTCCAGGAGATTTTTTGGCCAAATGTACAACCGTGCAAAATGGTCAAAATCCTGAAGTATCCCGGGTAATCCGAGAAACTTGGCAGATAAGTTAGCTGTACAGCCAACAAAGGTTTAAGAGCATTTATATTTCATCTAAAATCAACTTATAACACCGGGTAGGCAAAGCATTAGACTAAAAGAAATAGGCATATAACAATAGCTACACCAAAACTGTTCTAAACGTTTTTTCAGCAATACAGGGCAAAGTGACATCAGTTTGTTTGAAAAACCCCTCTCAATATAACATGCAAACAAGACACATGCACGGACTACTTTACACTGCTTGTAATGTTGTGACCACCAGATGACGTCGACCCACCTCTCAGAAACATCAAACACGCAAAGAGCAACAACTCAGCTTGCTCCTGTTGTAATGAAAGCGACAGATTCATGATGAATCTGTTGTCTTTCATTATGACAGATTCATTTTGAATGGTTTAGTTACAGACGTATGAGCAGTTCAGTATACTTTTCAAAGGTTTGGGATTGCTGGTATTGGACCACCAAAACTCAGTTAATTTTTTTCTTAATTGTTGATATTGACGCGCGTATGTGCCAGTGGTGAGGACAACGAAGCAGCGCGAGTGTCCTTGGCCGAGGGCAAAAGACTAAGAAGTCGTTGCAGTCTGTTTCCTGCGATCGATAAATCGTATTTCTTTGAGGCGCTTTGTGTGCTCGTCAATCTCACGTCGTCACACTGGTGGAGCTGCTGGGTACGTCTTCATGCTTGGCACCCCTTCGCGGACTCGACATTCAAGCCCGGAATCACTACCACCAGTCGACACAGCAGTCCACCTATTCCAGCCGCCGTCTGCGAGGCCTAGCTCCCGAGCTCAATCCCTTTCCAGAAACTGCCAGCAATCGCTTGCCTCTTTCAACCACCATGGCCACTGCAGCTACATCGCACATGACGCTTCAGAATCCCATGATTCCTAACTGCTTTCATGGTGAGACCTATGAAGATGCACAAGACTGGCTGGACCAGTTCGAACGCTGTGCGAAGTACAACCAGTGGGCCACCCCAGAAGACAAGCTCGCGAATGTGTACTTCTACCTGAAAGACAACGCCCAGACGTGGTACATCAACAGGGAAAGAAGCATGGCTACGTGGGATGACTTCCGCAACCAGCTGATTGACACCTTTAGTAGTCTTGACAGAAAGGAGAATGCGCAACGTCTCTTGGAAGCTCGAATCCAAAAACCTAACGAGAGCGTCGCTATGTTCGCCGAGGACATGACCCGTCTTTTCGGCAGGGCGGATCCCGAGATGCCGGAAGACAGGAAGCTGCGGTATCTAATGCGAGGCGTGAAGGAGCAACTGTTTGCTGGGCTTGTGAGAAATCCGCCAACAACAGTAGCGGAGTTCACGAAAGAAGCCACAGCTATTGAACGGGCTCTACAGCAACGGTACCGCCAGCAGAACCCGGTCAACGTTCGAGCGAGTAGCCCTGTTACGACTGCGGCGAGCCTCTGCGACAACGACAGGCCTCTGCGGGAAGTCATCCGGGAGATTTTGAGGGAGGAGCTTCGGCAGCTTGGTTTAATTCCAGCAACTGAACCGACGCCGGCATTGTCTTTTGTCGCTGATGTTGTCCGGGATGAGGTCCGCCAGGCTCTCTCTTCATCCGGCTATAATGGTGTGCGACGACATTTTACTTATGCTGATGCCGTCCGACGCCCCGTCGTCGCTTCCTTCAGCGCAGCAGACCCCGATTACTGGACCACCACCAACCCTGCCAACACAGCCACTGTCTGCACCGACCACTTTCGCAACCTCACCGATTCCTCCGACAAGACGAATGCCGTATAAGCAACATGCCCCACAACGTAGCCCCACAATGTGGCCCAACAGTGAGTCTCCACTTACCTACCAGCGTCGGAAAACCGATTTGTGGCGTACCGCTGACCGTCGACCGGTATGCTTTCATTGTGGCGAAGCTGGGCACGTCTACAGAGTTTGCCGTTATCGCGACGCTCAGTACAAGAGATTTCCTCGCTACCCTGATTACATTGCGTACGACGATCAACGCATGTACAACTACGCCCCTGTGAACACACCGCCGCAGAATTCAGTAATGCCCAGATCACATTCTTCCTCTCCTGCGCGGCCCAGTTCACCTAATCGTCGCAGTTTTGCCGACGTCACCAGGGGCAGGTCCCCT
The DNA here is from genome assembly GCA_013436015.1 of Rhipicephalus annulatus. Taxonomy (NCBI): domain Eukaryota; kingdom Metazoa; phylum Arthropoda; class Arachnida; order Ixodida; family Ixodidae; genus Rhipicephalus; species Rhipicephalus annulatus. The sequence continues at coordinate 22,029 of WOVY01011390.1, forward strand.
AGCCCGCGACGGGGAAACTAGACGCAGCGACCTCGGGGGTGGGGTTGCCAATATTCGAAATTCCGAACAGCCCCCATTGCAGTCAAGTGACAGCTCGAAGCCATCAAAACCGAAGAAGACGACAGCAACGACTAATTCGACGAATGAGACAACTGCCGACGTAACCGACGTTATCAGCGCTTGACCTCGTCGTTCACATTGACGGGCCACCAAGTGACGGCACTTGTGGACACTGGCTCCCACTTTTTCTATAATAAGTCTACAGCTAGCCGAAAGGCTAAGGAAGGTGAAAATGCCATGGCAGGGACCCAATATAAGAACTGCAGGAGGTCAGTTGATGACACCGGTTGGAAAGTGCACGGTCCCGACTCTTCATTGCTGGTTCCACCTTTGTCGCCACCCTCGTCATTCTCCACGAGTGCTGTAAACAGCTCATATTGGGAATGGATTTCTTGCGCGAATACGGGGCTGTGATTGACATCCGTGACAGAAGCGTAACGTTCAGTGTAAGCTCGGAGAGTGCTACAGATAAGGAACACCAGCCACCTCGCTTCCGTATTGCCGATGACGACGTCATACTGCCGCCACAAAGTTGTTCTCTCGTATCCGTGCACTGTGACAAATTACAAAATGCTACTGGCATCGCTGAACACATCAAGGAGCTCGCATTCACTAGTGGCATTTCTGTTGCCAGGGCTGTCATCACTGTTACTGACGGATGCGCTGAACTGCTAGTGACAAATTTCAGCAGAGAACGCCGACACATAGTTAAAGGGACAGCTATTGCCTATTTTGACGAACTCTCGCAAACAGAAGATTGTCATTTAGTGGAGGAAGCAGCAGCGTCTACTATCACTACACCGACACCTGTAGACGTTGGTCCAATGTTATCTCCCATTGAGCGAGACCGCCTTCTCACGCTGATCAACAAGTTCCACGGCTGCTTCGTTGTCCTCACCACTGGCACATACGCGCGTCAATATGTATACTCTGTCCCAAAAGCTCGTTGCAGCAAGGTGGGAAGTACGAGGTGTTGGCAAGCTATGTACTTGCCGCCCAGCAAAGCATAAAATTGTAAGTATTTGCTTAAAGCGTTGCTAACCCCCCCCCCCCCCGGGTAGTTTCTTTAACATTTAAAGTAAACACATGCTTCGGGTTCAGATTCTCATAATCCCAATCAAAAATGTCAAAAGCTGCAGTACTACAAACAGCAGGCGCCCTGAAAGTTCCTAGAAACAATCCCTTCTCCTGTCCGGGACTTCCTGACTTGTTCAGCCTCGTACTATTCATCGTAATGTCCACATTTTCACCTGCTCATCACCTACAATACCTGTTCATCTGCTCACCACACTTTACCTCCTCGCACGAGAAGGAGACATACTTGGCCAGGAGAAGAGACAAGCTGACGAACAAAGTATAGACAGAAAGAGCAAAACCAGCAAAGCCTCTTTTGTACCACCAAACGCATTAAAAATCTGATGATTGCATATGCGCACAACTGCACTGCAACACGACTAAACTTTGTCCTTTGGGTGGTTTAGGGGCCATTATAAGTGGCAAGCTTGAGACATTTGCATTTGTTTACCACATGATATGTCGCAATGATATGCGACATGTTATTGCTGTTTCAAATGTAGATCATGTGCCTTTATTGTATATGTAACCACCGACAACCATCGTTACAGCACGGCACATCCCATGCAGCCAGGACTGCCCCCTTTGATTCGAAGTCATGCTTGCTACTAGACCAGTACCATCACAGCCAAAACTAAAGGGTGAAGTCAGTTATAGCCATGAGCCGCTTTACACTGAGAACAAAGCATCAGGTGTGTTTTGTCATTATTGAGATAAGTTGTTTGTTCACACTTCTTAGGCTTGGTTTCCAAGAACTTGGAATTAAAGAAACAATGCAAAGTAGTCACAAGTCACATTGCTGCTGAAACATCGGCATACAAATATAAAGCAAATAAAACTTCAAATTTAAGAATGACAAGCCACACAGTGCACGACGATGTGATTGATTTACGAAGGAAAGCACTTGCTTCAAGCATTGCCGCCATGTTTTAGTCTTCTCTGCATTGCAACCAGCTTGCTTAACTCACCCAACATGAGTGCAGAGATGCCATGAAAAAACCGAGTAGATGAATTCATCTTCAGGGCTTTCCGCCTCTTTTACTGGTAAAGCAGCTCTGCAGCCTCCACACTGCTGCAACCAATTGAAGAGATGAGCATAGTTGGCCTAATATTTAGTAGTCACTGACATACATGCAAACACAGAAGCATTTTATAGGAAGGTTGCACCAACAGTGGTTGCAAAGTTGGCGGCCAAATTGCTGCCACAAATAGTTGAACTGACAATCGAGAAAGCGCGAGTTGAAGGCAAAGTTAGAGTGGAAAAAAAAAAATGGTGGCACCATCGTCAAGATGCTGAAGGTACACCCTGCAAGCATGACAAGACACAGAAACCATCACAGCAATGTCAATGTGGATGGGTCTCGCCCATGGACATAGGTCAGCAAACTCACTCATGAGTTGACTCATTGAACTCATATTGAGCCTTGAGTTTGATCAGACTCATATGCAGCCTTGATGCTTCAGAGTCTTAAATATTGCAACACAGGATGCTTTTCTTTTTGTACTATGATGGCAGTATCCCTGTTCTAAAACTAAGAAATCATTCGGACTGGAGCCTGGCCAAAGCACAGCGAATTTACTGGAAGAAGTTGATTACAATTCCCAATACAATGTGGATAGAACCCTACGACAGCTTGAAAAAGAAGCAAGGCAAAGAAAGCGACATGCTCCGAAGCTCAAAAAAAAAAAAAAACTTTTGCACTGATTACCAAGCTTGAAGCAACTAAATGAAATAGTTCAATGGTTTTTGTGTCAAAAGGTCCTCTTACACCTATTTCTTGAACTTTGAACTGCATTCTCCTAAAGCTATGTGTTTTACTGCTTAGGTACCATTATTTGCCATGTATTTCAAAATAACCAGTTGATTTTTTTCTATTCAGCCTAACTGAATAAAATATTTTGCCAGAACTGAAACTAGGCAATTGACAGTTTAAATGCTACAAATTTTGATAAAGTGATTTAAATGCAAGTTAACCCAGAATTTAGAATCTTGTGGTAAAAAATCAATGAAAAAGTAAGCTTAATAAGGTGTTTAAATCTGGTATAGCTGAGAGAGTGCAAATAGTGGAAGAAAATCATTATTGTATTATGGAGATAATACTATCAGTTTTTTAGAAATATGCATGGGGTGTATAGATTCCAACCTGTGCAGCGTCTTGTAGATGTAGCAACTTCTTTACTTTGGGCAACTAGTACTGCCCACACCTGCACAGTGGAGCAGCTATATATGCTTCCTACGAGACAAAAGATATCATACAGTAACTCGACCATGCAGTGCACCATCATCGTAGAAGCAAGCGCCTCTGCCGAGCACACTTTCTCGATTGCCACGTTGACTGGCTATGACAACAGTATGGCAAGCTTCAACACCATCGTTTGAGCAAGCTCCCTTTAGGCACCCAGTATTTAAAAAGAAATAGAACTCAAACAACAATGAATGTTGGTCTCAATGTGATGCGTTACTGCAAGTGTGGCGAGGAATTGAAATTTATTTCAATACCACCTGAAAAGGTGGAAAGTAAGCGTGCAGCAGCCTTTTGTTAGGTTTCAATGCAATAGCACAGTTGGCTTTGCTGGAAAACCTGTCGATATATGGACCATTTTTTTATATGTACTATAAGCATCAAATAAAACTCACACGGCAAACATTGACAATGGTATAGTGCATGCATACCATCCTAAAATCGTGGACAGGCGTGCATATGCGCAGTTCTACTGAATGCGCGCACCTGTCAATAGTGTTCCCTTGACGTTGCAGAGTATCACATTGCAAATGCTGGCTGCTGCTCCGGTTTCATTGGACGCAAATAGTACATGTACGACATTCTGCCACAAGTAAAAAAAAAAAAACACACACACAAATGAGACACGAACACGATGACATGAGTGGCCATGTCCTGTTCATGTCTCTCGTGTGTGTGTTGCTTATAGGGCAGAACGTCATGCAGTACCAACTAGGTCATGAATAAATGTTTCTGAAGTACATTTGCAATAGTACAGTTGTGAACAATACAAGAACACCGAATACAAGTTTATTCCACGATTACTTGTAATGCATCGATATAAATCTGAATTACTGAAGACCACGAGATACCGTTTCAATTGAGTATTTAGTGTTATGAACGCTACTACGCTTGCCAACTGCACAGAGTCTAAAATAGTAGTGAAGTGGGCTAGGTGGTATAGATGAAAAAAAAAAAACACGGCAATGAAAATTGCAGGAAGAATGACGGTGGAGAAAGGGACACCACTAAGAAAAGTCGCTATTTTCAGAGTAGTACGGACCAACGCCTCCTTTATTTATTCAGTGCCCGGGCGAAGGGGCGGATTTCAATGAGAAATGGCCGTCGGTGCTAGTGCAGTGTTTCATGGCCAGGCGCTGCAACTGGAGTAGGGATGCCACCACGTCGTCTCTCACGCAGACGAATGCCAGGACTGCATTCGAAGCTGCTATACAGCTCGGTTTTCGGCTGTATTCGCATTGCTTAAGGTGCTATAGAAAATTGTAAATAAGAATAGTGAAGCACTTGTTGTTCTGGACACCCAGCTCATTTCAAGGCATGTGTCATTCGCGACTTCTTGATCTATGCTCTCGCGCGTCGTCTGCTAGGCCAAGACCAGAGAGCTGATGCCAGTAATCCGCGGAAAATTGTTTTGTCACCGTGGCGTTCACTTCACGGAGAGTTGCTTTTTTGACTAACTGCCAGTCGATTTTTGAGAGAAGCTTTTGTCAGGAGCTAATATTAAAAGATCGGGTGCCTAATGTTCCCCGATTCTTGCTACTCTCCTGTGGCGAAGCACATTAGGCGCAAGCCTGGAGTTCATGCACTAAATAGCAGAAAATGCCACTAGACTGCTTCTCGGGGTATAGGTGATCATCCGTTTTCTTCACATATGGCAGGTGATTTCACAATTTTACAGCTTAAACGATAAAATCACTGTGAAATAAAGAACAGCTCCATATGCACCGCGACTTCTGCGATCATTGCCTACGTTTCGAACAGGCGCTGTTAAAGTCTGAAGTCTAATGCACTTGAGCCAAGGCGACAAGCATGAAAAACGCGGCCTCTGGTCAATTGCTTGAGCTTGTCTGTGCTTTCGTGGGCGAATTGTTGTAGCCTTAATATCCGGCTGCTCAGCTCTGTTTCTTTTTTCTTCTCTTTGGCCTCTTCATTTGGTAGCGAGCAGAGCAGAGGTTGAATGCCAGTGTGGTGCCTATGGGCTCCCATTGAGCTACGGGGCATAATGTGATCGTTGCACAACGCAGTGATCATCATGCAGCGTTGTTACTGATAGACTCATTTGTTCCCTGTTTGGATACAGCGCACTCCCATTTAGTGATACCAATTGCCATGTAGCCAAACATGTCGGGTAGTCTTCAGCCACCACTACTTATAATCTATAAAATACTCGGGTTGTAAATGATGGCTGCATATTAGAGTGTAGTACGAAGATTTATTAGGAGACCAATTGTTCTGCCTGATTACTGCAAGCACGCTCCCCGAACACCAGCGGAAGCTGCAATATCACGGAGCTACAGCCGTACAACACATTAAGGCTATAGCTCTAAATGCCCTATCAAAAGCAAAAATTGACCGCCGGCGGCGTCCGGCGTCTTCTCGCATCGGCAGCGCGAAAATAAGTGATGCAAGAAATCAACATTACATGAAAATGTCATTATATGACGTCACCATATCATAAATGTTTGTGACATACCAGAAGGTCACATAACTTGATGGCATCACATAACATCTTCGCTTGGTTGAAATAGGCCGATCATGAGGGCAGTTCATAACCAGCTAAGGGACAGAAAGCTAGCTTTGTCTACAATCTTTGAGGGAGAAAAAAAACCATGTCGTGTGTAGAAATATCCCAGAGGGAAGAAAACGAGGATAGTTTCTGCCTTTCAGTCGTCTCATGTGAATCCATAAGGGGACCAGCGAGCTTCATTTTAATTTTTTTGTTACTAATAATAAATGAAAAAAGACAATCTGATTTTTTTCCATCAGAAATGCAGAGTAGTACACAGCAGTATTATATAGTGAGACATGCCAATTATGTGGTTGCAATAGCTTGCAAGAGAACATAAAAGGCGAATGCCATAAAACTCGAACGCGTATATGAAACCGGTAGCACGGCCTCACAGAGTCCGGTGAAAACAGTGCGTCGCTATGTTCGTGTTACTTTTCATCCTCCCTTCATCCATGAAAGCCATCAATAAGCATGACTGCAAGTTAACTCGCATGAAAACACGAAATCGCGAGCTTCCTAATACGCACGGCTGCTCAGCACCAGCATCGTGTAGTCTACTCACACAGCACCAGCATGTGGCATAGACGAGCGGAGGTGGAGCGTGTTCTCGACGACCTGAAGAGAGTGTTCGCTCGGGCACTGAAAAAAATTAAGGAGGCGCTGGCCGGACAGTCACCCTTAAGGAAGAAACCGAAGCCATCTCGAAACTTCGGCCAGTATCTTATTTTTAATTTTAAAAACTATGACCCAAAGTAGCTAGAGAGTTAGTTTACTTTGTTTGCATAGTAATGAACAGTACAATGTAAGAACAAGAGACAAAAGAAAAAACAATGTTGGACGATCACAGACTGTAAACTAAAAGACTTATTGCACAAAAACTTCACTTAAAAATAACATCAGCTGCACACCTAGTGCGAATGAGGGTACGGATAGAAAAAACAAGTACCACAATTAACAAAGCTGTTTTTTAGCAGACCTTCCTGTGTATGAGGTAAGTAGCTAATGCTATTTAGGCAGGGTTTTGTGCCACAGGTTTTTAAGATAGCAGTCTGCGCTCGTCCCGCACTGCTATTATGTCTCTAATTTTTACTTCGTGCTGTCATAACCATGCTGTGTCGCTATGACAATTGAAAGCTAATTGAAGTGTTTCCACTTGTATTGCAGACGACTGTACTGTATCAAGAATTGGGCAAGAAAAGCATGTAGCTATAAGTACGCTAACATATTTGTTCTAGTGCAAACAAGACGAGAACAGAAGGACGATGTGAAAATGCGTACTGGTCCTGTCATTACACATCTTCTTTATGTCCATGCTTTGTGCAAACACGCTCACATGCCTGATGAGCTAGTCATATTAGAAATACTCGTGCATCATACCTATCCTTGCATCAGCAGCAACACAGCAATGTGATAATCGCACCACTGCACACAGCAGCGTAATATATTCTACTACGTACTGGCAGCACATTATTGCATAAAATGCGAAACTCTAGCATAATATGAAGTCTCACATGGTGCACACAAGTGAACAGACAGACGTATAACATGGATGCTGGCATACATGTTATTCGTTTTCCGTTACTGGGAAGCAAAGACAACGTGCATGAACATGTTTCCCAACACAGGGCAAACACATGATTAAGTTCAACTAGCTCAAGACAGCATTGAAGTGCACAATAACCACTAACCACTTCAGCATGAATGTAGGTTCCTATCACCACTTGCGTGGTTTTCTAGATGAATTGAGTCAAGCTACAAATTATTTCATCCCTGAAGGCCAGTAATACGCTGCCCAGCCGCAAATGGCACTCCAAGCTTTGTTTTATCAACAACGAAGCAAGCACCGCTAGCGTCCTGCTTACTACAACGCACATATGGAAAAAATGGATCACTACACACACGCATGCTCTCAGTTTTCGGGAATTCGCTTCCGTAAGGCCTTGCCGATGCGCCATGGCTCCGCAAGTATCAGCATAGTCAAAGCGAATCGGTAACGCGCACAACGTTCATCGCTGGCAAGAGTGCGTAAGGCTGCCCCTTCACGACGCCTTGTCCGAGTGCGGTAACACGAGCCTTGCGCTGAGTTGCACACTTCACATGATAATTTGTTCCACTTACCTCAACTTTCTTTCACACTGCCGTGAAGGTTGACGCCACCACGAAGGTCCTTGGAGCGCCCCGCATTTCGTTGATTCCTTGAACGACTCGAAGTTCTTCGCCACTCCAAGAAACACGTGAATTGCGCGCACTTTTTGCACATCGCACAAACGAAGAACTGAGCTTCCTTTAGCAAATTTATTGCTTTTACCTTCAATCTTCCACAAGACGTAATGGCAACAGACTACCACATGCTTTTGAAAACAACGCAATGTCACATCTGGCTTTGGCTGTGAATGAATCTGACCTAAAATGTTGAATAAAAAAAACATTGCCGAGTAGACAAACATGATACAACTTATTCATTAAAACTAATTCAAAACAGAATACTGGTTTATTCAAAGAACGAGTTCGATAACCTAAACTACCTAATTTTCCTACTTTTCGGCAGAGACTGCTGCGCCGCGCGAAGCACAAGCCACCCCCACACAAAAACGGCTTCTGCGCCGTACGGAAGTGACGTAATGCAATTTTTGGTTAGGCGCTTTGTTTGAATAGTTGGGAGTGTCTAGCGGTACGTCTAGACATAACGATAAAAGCCGTAAAAATTACGTCCAAACGAAAAAGCGAATAAAATTATTAGTTAGGTTTAGCGTGACAACAATACAAAACCGGCTTGTTTGCCATCTGAAATTGATAGGCAGACTGTTTGCCCGAATTTGTTGTGAGCACTCATGTTACCACACGGGCTGTGCAAGTATACATGAAGGAAGTTGTGACCAGCGTGCGGTTTTTGCGTGTTCGGTTTTCAACTGACTACCTGTGGTCTGTTGGAAAGAAAAAACTGTACAAAAATTTATGCGACACGATGCTCCCCATCCCACTGTACAGAGCGCTATATACAGCACGCAAGGGTCAGAATGTACTTAAACGAGTTAAAAAATGCCAGCAGCTCCAAGTGCGAAAACGTTCTTTTTCAAATTACACACTGGAACACTTCCTGTAAGAACCTTCCTAGAGGAGCGGGTGTTTTATATGCCTTGGGGATATCACTGTCTAATCTAAGAAACCGGAAACTATTGACTATGTTTTTCTGCACTGTTGGGAAGGAGTTTATTTTTGGGACGTATTACAAAGGACAATCAAAAAAGAGTTCCCGTTAGACCCTCATGGGATCAGGTATTTGGCAATAGAGAATGAGGATGGATTACCTTTCGATTTTATCATGATGACTGCCTTGCACAGTATATGGCGCTCTAGAATGGCTGGATTTCATTGTGACCCAGACAGAAGACCAGCAAGAGAGTATTTCAAAGAAAGCATCTCAAGATTACTCGAGGTAGTAAGAACAGACGAATGTGTACCTTTATGGCTAGAAAGGGTAGAAGCCCTACTGACCATGAAGGAATTCTAGGACGTGATGTGTTATAGTAATGCTTGACAGGCTTAGTTATTTTTAAGTTTATTGTATTGTTCGTAGTGAATTGTAATATATTTATCTTAGCAACCCGTTTGTGAAGTTGAACCGGAAATAAAGAAAAAAAGGCAGTTGTGGCGTAGTTGGTTAAAGCAACAGATCAACTGGTGAGTTCGGTGGTTCAAGTTCCTTTGCAGTTATTGATACTTTCTCTTTTTTTTCTTCACGCATGTATTGTTTTAACGTTTGCGCCTCCTCATCAGCCCGACTTGCTGCTGGTGGTGGTCCCGTTCACAGGCCCTTAATATTGGATCTTCGATGACTCTTGCAGGATTGACTATATTTATTATGATAAAGTGTTTTGCGAATTAGTGCTCTTAATCGGCGAGACGCAAAAAGACACAAAAAACTCGAATGCTGGTGGCTGCATTGGTTTCTTCGGCACAGGTGTCGAGAATGTTGATTTCCGCGGTTTATCAAAGTTTTGATGACAGAAAGGTGCACTGCAACGTAGTCTCGGGCAACATTTTTATGTCGCTCAGTGTACCATGATCACCTGACGAGGTAACCGGCAGGCCGCTTTCTTTAAAAATACTGACTTGTCACCGCAATGTTATAGGCAATCAGCACTTGATAAACAATGCCCAAGGGCAAGTGCCGACGGCGTTAGCCCATCTAACTACAAAACAGCTTGTCTGCCTCGCTCAATAACACGCGCGGCCTGTGACAGCACGGGAGCATTCACGTAGCAACGGATGAGAACGCCCGAACGTGTTCGCACTTGACAAAACAGACGGCAAAGCAGTAGCTCTGGCCTTCGGAAATCACAGGCTTCGTAAGAACATTACAATAAAGTTGTTTCCATCCATCGTATGAACACTTCGCCGACGCACTGGGGTTTCATGCATGTGCGTCCGGTCAGCCACTCGGGAACTGTGCGAAAGCACTTATTTCATCGTCGACCTTCTCCTTCGCGACAAGCAAAAGTCGGCAGCAAGAACACTTTCACCTTTGACAACACCACGCTAGGCATTGCAATCCAGAAAATGCAGTACGTCCAACAACTGTAATCCGCACATCATACTGAGAAACTTAATGGTGCACACACTTAGATGAAGCTGCGGCGCGGTGGACAGCCGCGCTAGCTCCAACCACCGGGTTCAACTAAGCATCCAGCAATCACATGAAGCAGCGACGACACTCCAGTCCTCCTTGGGAGTGGCCTAGGCCATGGCCACGATTTCATCGGAGTTTTCACCACCTAACACATCGCAGGTGGCTGCCATCTCGCAGTGTTTACCTTTCGCAGCCGCAGCGCCCATGGCACCTCCTGTATTTCAAATACCTGTAATATGTATTTAAATAACAAACCTAGGCTAATTGGCTTGTTAAACACCTGCTTAGTAAAATTTTTGTAGGCTTAACGCATTACACACGAATAATTTACACATTTAACTAGCTTTAGGTAATAGTTTTTAAAGTGACGTCATTTCTGTGCGGTGCAGAAGCCACTTCTGTGTGGGGCTGGCTGCTGCGCTGCGCGGCGCAGAAGACGCTGCCTTAGTTTTTTTCGTTCTAGCATAAGACACGCTTTCAGTACATGCTTCTACCGCTTTTACCACGGACGTAGTAATGCTACTAATGCGGCTTTACGTTAGGTACTTGTCACCTACAGTAGTTCTGCGTTCTCAACTAATCAGAAGATATCTATAAAGCAGTAATGCTTTTACATAGTGCAGTATGTTGTCATTCAAGGCAATCTGTTTCGTTGCGTTGAAGGAGAGGGAAGCCGCCGTGATCAGCTTATTTCGCCGGTAGCGACGTTCCCCGCGCTGGCTTCGTGACCGAGCGAGACAGTTACTGACTGAGTGCAATGCAGCTAGATGCCGGGGTTTACCAAGGGTCACTCAAATTACGCGTGATAGCCGACCTAATTGCAAGCAAGCCTCGATAAGCAAGCCTCAATGGCTCAAGCTTGTTTGTAAGGGTAAAAATTTCTGTTTTGAGAAGCATTTGATCGGCAATGATCGCAAAAAGATACCAGAAAAGTGTGCGGCGTAGATACGGTCACAAAATATATGTCCGCAATAAGAGGTACGATTGCACTTCCCTTAACGTGCCTACACTATCTTCCAGTGTTAGCATTAAAGGAGCACTGGCATGTAATTTCCTCATGCCAAGACTTTTGCGTCTGCGAGTAGCAGCTATAGACCCCCGTAACAGTGATTCACGACCTGAAATGCAACTAAGGGATGAATACCTATCACTTTTATTGTTTTATATTACTGGGATCTAGCACTATTGAAATACGGCATTCCACCATCTTTAGCGCTGGGAGCACCAGCAGTGGCTCTGCCTCGCGGTCACCTAAAAAATTTCGAAAAAGAAGTGCTTTATGCACCACAATAGACAAGGATGAATCAAGTGGCGCAATGACTCCACTTTCACAACAAGAGTGGGAAAGGGCTGAGAAAAGGGTTCCTAGGAGTACATCAACAGGCCCAGATGGCATTCCAATTATGCTGATAAAGACACTCAGTCCTAAGTCTAAGCAGGCTTTGAGAGAGGCAATGAGCAAAATAATAATCGATGGAGATGTTCCCGATGGATGGAAATTTAGCAGGATGAGCATGATCTATGAAGGAAAGGGGGACAAAGCTAACATAAACAACTACCGTCCTATAACAGTGACATCAGTGGTCTACAGGCTGGCGATGCAGATTATAAAGGAAAGACTGCAGGCATGAATAGAGGATGAGGGGATGCGGGGGGAACTGCAGAGTGGGTTTCGGAAACACAGGAGGTTGGAAGACAATCTGTTTTCACTGACGCACTGCATCGAAATAGCAGAAAAAGAACACAGGCCCCTGTGGCTAGCATTTTTGGATATCAAGGGAGCGTATGATAGTGTGGTTCAAGAGGAATTGTGGAGAATACTGCACACACTAGGCGTGGAAGATGCCCCGCCGCGGTGGTCTAGTGGCTAAGGTACTCGGCTGCTGACCCGCAGGTCGCGGGATCAAATCCCGGCTGTGGCGGCTGCATTTCCGATGGAGGCAGTAATGTTGTAGGCCCGTGTACTCAGATTTGGGTGCACGTTAAAGAACCCCAGGTGGTCAAAATTTCCGGAGCCCTCCACTACGGCATCTCCCATAATCATATGGTGGTTTTGGGACGTTAAACCCCACAACTCAATCAAGGCGTGGAAGATGTAGTCACTAACCTTTAAAGGATATCTATAAAGGTAACAAGCTAATTATAAAGTGGGAAAGACAGGTATCCAAGCCTGCAGAGGTAAAACGGCGGCTTGGGCAGGGGTGTCCCTTATCACCCTTATTATTCATAATGTACCTACAAGGATTAGAGGCCAAATTAGAGGGAAGTGGACTAGGCTTCAACCTCTCTTTCGTCCAACAAGGAAAACTCATTGAACAGGCACTACCAGCATTGATCTACGCAGATGATATAGTGCTAATGGCCGACAACAAAGAAGATTTGCAGAGATTGGTGGACATCTGCGGTGATGAGGAAGATATTGGTTAGCTTTCAGATTAAGTAGGGAAAAATCAACAGTCATGATTTTCAATGATAATGAAGGTAGGGATCTTAGAGTACAGGAGGTCACGCTAGAGAAAACCGATGAACACAAATATCTGGGCGTATGGATAAGCGATGGGGCCGAGTACCTAAGGGAACACGAAATATACGTGACGACTAAAGGTAACAGGAATGCAGCGGTGATGAAAAACAGGTCACTGTGTAATTTCAATAGGTATTAGGTTGTGAGAGGAATATGGAAAGCGGTCAGGGTTCCAGGTCTGACGTTTGGCAACGCGGTCTTGCGCATGAGATCAGAAGTTCAAGCAAGATTAGAAATTAAGCAACATGTAATGGGTAGGCTTGCTTTTGGAGCTCACGGGAATACACCAAATCAAGGAGTACAAGATGATATGGGATGGACATCATTTGAGGGCAGGGAAGCTAGCAGCAAGATAATATTTGAGAAGCGATTGAGAGAAATGGGGGAGGAGCGTTGTGCTAGGAAGGTATTCAGCTACTTGTACATGAAGAATGTCGATACAAAATGGAGGAAGCGAACCAGAAAATTGACTGGTAAATACTTGGAAAACAGCAGGGGGCCAAACCGAAAAGAATTATCGGTTAAGAAGAAGGTGAAGGAAGCTGAGACCTATATGTGGATAATCAGCATGATTAAGAAGTCCGCACTAGAGATCTATCGAACTTTTAAGCAGGAAATTGCCGAGGAAAGTATCTATGATAATACTCTGGGTAGTTCTCTACAGTTTGAGGCCAGGACGGGAGTATTGCAAACCAAGTCATATCGGGCCAAACACAAAGGGGTATACATGGTATGCAGTGCGTGTGGAGAGGAATAAGAAACTGCCGAACACTTGATAATGTTCTGTAAAGGGCTTCATAGTTCAGGATGATGGCGCATAGTTTTTCAAAGCACTTGGATTTAGGGACAGGGAGGGCAAAATAGACTTTAAGTGGGTAAAATTAGCTAAAAGGAGATTTTCTGGTTGTTGGTTAAAGTCAAGGCACGAGTGAAAATAAACGCTTCACTGCAAAGTACGAATCCTCAACCTCACTATTTAAGGGAAAAAATAATAAATCTAGTTTTTGTTTCATTAAGTATTACGTCTTGGTGGCGCTGGCCACCGCCCGATCTAAAGGGTACAGCCACATCCATCCATCCATCCATCCATCCATCCATCCATCCATCCATCCATCCATCCATCCATCCATCCATCCATCCATCCATTCATCCATCCATCTGTCCGTCCATCCATCCATCCATCCATCCATCCATCCATCCATCCATCCATCCATCCATCCATCCATCCATCCATCCGTCCATCCATCCGTCCATCCATCCATCCATCCATCCATCCATCCATCCATCCATCCATCCATCCATCCATCCGTCCATCCATCCATCCATCCATCCATCCATCCATCCATCCATCCATCCATCCATCCATCCATCCATCCATCCATCCATCCATCCATCCATCCATCCATCATCCATCCATCCATCCATCATCCATCCATCCATCCATCCATCCATCCATCCATCCATCCATCCATCCATCCATCCATCCATCCATCCATCCATCCATCCATCCATCCATCCATCCATCCATCCATCCATCCATCCATCCAGGTCACGCCACAGCTGACCACTTCTTCCCAGAAAAGAGTGACGTCAGGCTCAGCTTCTCCGCAAACATTTCGTCTGCTAGGCGGACACATTCAGTCATGTCTTGCCACCTGCATTGCTGTCATCGCCGTACAAAGTGTCGACTCAGGTTCAATACGAGTCTGGAGCTTGGAATCCCCGCGATTCGCGATGTCGCGAATTATTTTTACTTCGATCAATCTTTTGCAGAACAGTGATTCCGAAATGGACGCCGTGCGAAGCAGCACTGCACAGTTGCCCGAGGATGCACGCTTCAGCTACAGTGTACTAAAAGAGGACAGTGGAATGAACGAGGCGGCTGCGCCGTATCTTGGCTGATTGTCTAGCGGGTGACAGTAGCGTCTACGCTGGAGTCGCATGGTACTGAAGATCTCAGAAGCGTCTGCATTGGGAGCGCGCACGAGTAGCCCGCGAAAGCGTATATTTGCTTGCTTTTAGCGTGTTTAATGCGTTTCAGAGCCTCTATATGCATGTGTATGCACACCTGCTAAGCGCAATGGTGAAGGTGTAAATATGCAGACACGCAGAAATTGCGTCGAGACATGCACTGTTTGAAGAGCGTGCCGACAAAAAAAAAGTAGTACAATCGGAATCTGCATGGATCCGCCTAGCTTTTCACTCAAGCAGCACTTTGCGATGCGCTACATCATAAGAGGCTACTGGGGAACTAAAAAATGGAAGTATCAAAACCGTGACTAAATCATGAGCTCGTTTAGTCGGCAGTTTCAATATCCAAATCACTCTTCCTCATATAGGTCCACATGCGTTCGATTGTTTTATGAGAAACCCGATTATAAGTAATGTTGTCACAACAGCTATATCGGTGACGACTTAGTTTTATAATGCCAGTTTTTTGTAAGATAGTAACAAATGCTTTCTGAGAGGCTTTCTTGTTATAACCGCGTGCTTTCGCGCTCACTTTGCTATTTTTACACAAGCTCCAGGAGGCCGAGCCAGGGAGCTGAGCTGAAGGAACGCCTGTATTTCCTAGTCAAGAACTCTACGTGAAAGGGGTCATCTTACACAGATTAAAGAGTGTTAGTTGTATAGTATACATAGTCCGTCTGTCAATCTGCGTAAATTCACTGTAACCAGTTCTCATTTTGTATAGACAGCTTGAATTTTACTGCTTTCCTAATATTATATTGGCGTAATGCCATTGCAAGCGAGAAAGCTTATGACGATGTTTAGTATTAGAGGCGTAGGTCTTTTATTTTGTGTCTAAAGTGTAGGCATGTGTTGGTGCATTTTGTTTTGAGAAATATAACCTGTATATATACACAGTAAACACACACACACACACACACGTATACATATATATATATATATATATATATATATATATATAAGGGAAAGAAGTGTATACCTAAGGGCTCGTTTTTTCGTGTTTTAACACAATATGAATGAGATATAACAGACAGTAATGCCAAGGAATGTACAGGGGAAGTTATTAAAACCAATGGATTGTAAATAGGAAGAAAGAAAAGTGGATGAAAAAATTACCAACTGTGAGCAGGAATCGAACCTACGACCTTCGAATTACGCGTTCGATGCTCTAACCACTGAGCTATCACAGCGGCCCTCCCTCCATCCACTTTTTTGGGTTTATCTGTGAATTGAGAAGTAGGAGTGACAGTCAGCGCCATCTATAAGCCAAACAACGAGTGTGAAAACACTCTTTTGCGCATGTTTGGCGTCACGAAGAACGTGAACTTATTATGAGCGGGCAGCTGATTAATTGTCCCTCTTATACAACCTAAACACACTAAGTCTGCCAGTACGAGACCCTCGTTCAATGAAATAAGGGAAAGAAGTGTATACCTAAGGGCTCGTTTTTCCGTGTTTTAACACAATATGAATGAGATATAACAGACAGTAATGCCAAGGAATGTACAGGAGAAGTTATTAAAACCAATGGAATGTAAATAAGAAGAAAGAAAAGTGGATGAAAAAATTACCAACTGTGAGCAGGAATCGAACCTACGACCTTCGAATTACGCGTTCGATGCTCTAACCACTGAGCTATCACAGCGGCCCTCCCTCCATCCACTTTTTTGGGTTTATCTGTGAATTTAGAAGTAGGAGTGACAGTCAGCGCCATCTATAAGCCAAACAACGAGTGTGAAAACACTCTTTTGCGCATGTTTGGCGTCACGTAGAACGTGAACTTATTATGAGCGGGCAGCTGATTAATTGTCCCTGTTATACAACCTAAACACACTAAGTCTGCCAGTACGAGACCCTCGTTCAATGAAATAAGGGAAAGAAGTGTATACATAAGGGCTCGTTTTTCCGTGTTTTAACACAATATGAATGAGATATAACAGACAGTAATGCCAAGGAATGTACAGGGGAAGTTATTAAAACCAATGGAATGTAAATAGGAAGAAACAAAAGTGGATGAAAAAATTACCAACTGTGAGCAGGAATCGAACCTACGACCTTCGAATTACGCGTTCGATGCTCTAACCACTGAGCAATCACAGCGGCCCTCCCTCCATCCACTTTTTTGGGTTTATCTGTGAATTTAGAAGTAGGAGTGACAGTCAGCGCCATCTATAAGCCAAACAACGAGTGTGAAAACACTCTTTTGCGCATGTTTGGCGTCACGTAGAACGTGAACTTATTATGAGCGGGCAGCTGATTAATTGTCCCTCTTATACAACCTAAACACACTAAGTCTGCCAGTACGAGACCCTCGTTCAATGAAATAAGGGAAAGAAGTGTATACCTAAGGGCTCGTTTTTCCGTGTTTTAACACAATATGAATGAGATATAACAGACAGTAATGCCAAGGAATGTACAGGGGAAGTTATTAAAACCAATGGAATGTAAATAAGAAGAAAGAAAAGTGGATGAAAAAATTACCAACTGTGAGCAGGAATCGAACCTACGACCTTCAAATTACGCGTTCGATGCTCTAACCACTGAGCTATCACAGCGGCCCTCCCTCCATCCACTTTTTTGGGTTTATCTGTGAATTTAGAAGTAGGAGTGACAGTCAGCGCCATCTATAAGCCAAACAACGAGTGTGAAAACACTCTTTTGCGCATGTTTGGCGTCACGTAGAACGTGAACTTATTATGAGCGGGCAGCTGATTAATTGTCCCTCTTATACAACCTAAACACATTTTAAGTCTGCCAGTACGAGACCCTCGTTCAATGAAATAAGGCAAAGAAGTGTATACCTAAGGGCTCGTTTTTCCGTGTTTTAACACAATATGAATGAGATATAACAGACAGTAATGCCAAGGAATGTACAGTGGAAGTTATTAAAACCAATGGAATGTTATTTTATTTTTATTTTATTTTATTCATACTGCAGACTACAAAACGTGGTCCAAGCAGGACGGGCAATCAGGAATCACAAAAACAGAGGACTAAGATTGATCACGAACGTAATAAATAACAAAGTGAGTAAGATGGGGAAATATATACAGTGCAACATCAACAAATATACACTATGAGACAAACATTCATACTATGCAAGGCGGTCACACTCAGACAAGGTGTTCCACTCAGACACTGTTCGCGGAAAAAAGGAAAATTTATATGTATCTGTTCTAGCAAAATATGGTGTAAAAGAGTTTGGTTGGTGATGTCGTGTATATCTGGTTGACAAAGGGGTTAAATACAATGAAGGGTCAATCGCAACTCTATGGTTAAGCAAGGAACTCAGGAAGTCTAAGCGCAGTTGCCTCTTCTAGACTGAAGTAGTGGAATGTTGTTAGCTGACATTAGTTCAGATGGAGAATCTGTGTGACGAAATTTAGAATATATAAAGCGAACTGCTTTTCTCTGAATTCTTTCCAATTTGTCTATGTTACATTTGGTGTAGGGATCTTACACTACGCATGCGTACTCCAATTTTGGTCGAATGTAGGATTGATAACACAGAAGTTTTACACTTGATGGCGAATTGCGGAGCTTGTGTCTCAGGAAGCATAATTTTGTGAAAGCAGATGCACAAATGTTTTCAATGTGTGAATTCCAAGACAGGTTAGTAGTGAACGTAACACCTAGATATTTGTAGTTATTGACCTGTTTAAGTGTAGATGAACCAAGGGAGTAAGCATAGTGAAGGGGATATTTTTTCCGAGTTATACGCATGGAAACTGTTTTTTCTGTATTTACAATCATGTCCCATTTGTTGCACCATTTGTATATGTAGTCTAGATTTTTGTGTAGCTCTATTTGATCATGTTTGTTATGAATTTCACGGAATAAAACGCAGTCGTCTGCAAACAAACGAATCTGGACGGTTGGCTCAATTACATCTACAATATCATTTATGTAACACAAGAATAGCAAGGGCCCCAATACACTGCCTTGGGGCACACCCGACGTGACTGGCAAAAGACTCGAATATTGACCCTCGATGGCGACGTACTGCACCCGATTATTCAGGTATTCAGCTACCCATGCGACCAATACCTTCGGAAGACCTATTTTATTTAATTTGTAGATTAATTTCTCATGAGGAACTTTGTCGAAGGCCTTACAAAAGTCTAGAAAAATGGTGTCTATCTGAATGTTGTCATCGAGGGCACTGGCAAATGCATGCGCAACGGTAACAAGCTGAGTCACGGTCGAATACTTTTTTCTAAACCCGTGCTGGAAATGTGTTAGTATAGAGTGTGTTTCAAGAAACTCTATATTCTGGTTCGCTATAATGTGTTCTATTAGTTTACAGCATGAGGAAGTAAGCGATATTGGCCTGTAATTAGGTACTGATAATCTGTCGCCTTTTTTGAAGATAGGCGCCACTCGGGCCATTTTCCAGTCACGCGGCAAAGTTGCTGTTGACAGGGAAGCATGGAAGATTATAAAGAGGAATTTGCCAACGTATTCGGCATAACGTCGGAGAAAGACATTGGGCAGTTCGTCAGGACCGCAACTCTTTTTCGTATTTAGGTTTACAAGCATGGAAACCAATCCAGCATATGAAATGAAATTGACCTCAAATGGTTGAGATGACGCTACAGAAAACGTAGATGCTCCGGAAACATTAAACACGCTATGAAAGTATGTGTTGAAATGATTTGCAATGTCGCCAGGATTTGTAACTATGCGGCTGTCAAGTAGAATCTTTGAAATGGGTTTCTTCCTATCTTTAAGATAATTCCAGAACTTGGAAGGATCATTCTTTATAAAGTCGGGCATTAAGGTTTTAAAGTAGTATTCTTTTGAGCGATGCATTTTTCAGCAATGTAAATAAGAAGAAAGAAAAGTGGATGAAAAAATTACCAACTGTGAGCAGGAATCGAACCTACGACCTTCGAATTACGCGTTCGATGCTCTAACCACTGAGCTATCACAGCGGCCCTCCCTCCATCCACTTTTTTGGGTTTATCTGTGAATTTAGAAGTAGGAGTGACAGTCAGCGCCATCTATAAGCCAAACAACGAGTGTGAAAACACTCTTTTGCGCATGTTTGGCGTCACGTAGAACGTGAACTTATTATGAGCGGGCAGCTGATTAATTGTCCCTCTTATACAACCTAAACACACTAAGTCTGCCAGTACGAGACCCTCGTTCAATGAAATAAGGGAAAGAATTGTATACCTAAGGGCTCGTTTTTCCGTGTTTTAACACAATATGAATGAGATATAACACACAGTAATGCCAAGGAATGTACAGGGGAAGTTATTAAAACCAATGGAATGTAAATAAGAAGAAAGAAAAGTGGATGAAAAAATTACCAACTGTGAGCAGGAATCGAACCTACGACCTTCGAATTACGCATTCGATGCTCTAACCACTGAGCTATCACAGCGGCCCTCCCTCCATCCACTTTTTTGGGTTTATCTGTGAATTTAGAAGTAGGAGTGACAGTCAGCGCCATCTATAAACCAAACAACGAGTGTGAAAACACTCTTTTGCGCATGTTTGGCGTCACGTAGAACGTGAACTTATTATGAGCGGGCAGCTGATTAATTGTCCCTCTTATACAACCTAAACACACTAAGTCTGCCAGTACGAGACCCTCGTTCAATGAAATAAGGGAAAGAAGTGTATACCTAAGGGCTCGTTTTTCCGTGTTTTAACACAATATGAATGAGATATAACAGACAGTAATGCCAAGGAATGTACAGGGGAAGTTATTAAAACCAATGGAATGTAAATAAGAAGAAAGAAAAGTGGATGAAAAAATTACCAACTGTGAGCAGGAATCGAACCTACGACCTTCGAATTACGCGTTCGATGCTCTAACCACTGAGCTATCACAGCGGCCCTCCCTCCATCCACTTTTTTGGGTTTATCTGTGAATTTAGAAGTAGGAGTGACAGTCAGCGCCATCTATAAGCCAAACAACGAGTGTGAAAACACTCTTTTGCGCATGTTTGGCGTCACGTAAACGTGAACTTATTATGAGCGGGCAGCTGATTAACTGTCCCTCTTATACAACCTAAACACACTAAGTCTGCCAGTACGAGACCCTCGTTCAATGAAATAAGGGAAAGAAGTGTATACCTAAGGGCTCGTTTTCCGTGTTTTAACACAATATAAATGAGATATAACAGACAGTAATGCCAAGGAATGTACAGGGGAAGTTATTAAAACCAATGGAATGTAAATAAGAAGAAAGAAAAGTGGATGAAAAAATTACCAACTGTGAGCAGGAATCGAACCTACGACCTTTGAATTACGCGTTCGATGCTCTAACCACTGAAGCTATCACAGCGGCCCTCCCTCCATCCACTTTTTTGGGTTTATCTGTGAATTTAGAAGTAGGAGTGACAGTCAGCGCCATCTATAAGCAAACCAACGAGTGTGAAAACACTCTTTTGCGCATGTTTGGCGTCACGTAGAACGTGAACTTATTATGAGCGGGCAGCTGATTAATTGTCCCTCTTATAAAACCTAAACACACTAAGTCTGCCAGTACGAGACCCTCGTTCAATGAAATAAGGGAAAGAAGTGTATACCTAAGGGCTCGTTTTTCCGTGTTTTAACACAATATGAATGAGATATAACAGACAGTAATGCCAAGGAATGTACAGGGGAAGTTATTAAAACCAATGGAATGTAAATAAGAAGAAAGAAAAGTGGATGAAAAAATTACCAACTGTGAGCAGGAATCGAACCTACGACCTTCGAATTACGCGTTCGATGCTCTAACCACTGAGCTATCACAGCGGCCCTCCCTCCATCCACTTTTTTGGGTTTATCTGTGAATTTAGAAGTAGGAGTGACAGTCAGCGCCATCTATAAGCCAAACAACGAGTGTGAAAACACTCTTTTGCGCATGTTTGGCGTCACGTAGAACGTGAACTTATTATGAGCGGGCAGCTGATTAATTGTCCCTCTTATACAACCTAAACACACTAAGTCTGCCAGTACGAGACCCTCGTTCAATGAAATAAGGGAAAGAAGTGTATACCTAAGGGCTCGTTTTTCCGTGTTTTAACACAATATTAATGAGATATAACAGACAGTAATGCCAAGGAATGTACAGGGGAAGTTATTAAAACCAATGGAATGTAAATAAGAAGAAAGAAAAGTGGATGAAAAAATTACCAACTGTGAGCAGGAATCGAACCTACGACCTTCGAATTACGCGTTCGATGCTCTAACCACTGAGCTATCACAGCGGCCCTCCCTCCATCCACTTTTTTGGGTTTATCTGTGAATTTAGAAGTAGGAGTGACAGTCAGCGCCATCTATAAGCCAAACAACGAGTGTGAAAACACTCTTTTGCGCATGTTTGGCGTCACGTAGAACGTGAACTTATTATGAGCGGGCAGCTGATTAATTGTCCCTCTTATACAACCTAAACACACTAAGTCTGCCAGTACGAGACCCTCGTTCAATGAAATAAGGGAAAGAAGTGTATACCTAAGGGCTCGTTTTTCCGTGTTTTAACACAATATTAATGAGATATAACAGACAGTAATGCCAAGGAATGTACAGGGGAAGTTATTAAAACCAATGGAATGTAAATAAGAAGAAAGAAAAGTGGATGAAAAAATTACCAACTGTGAGCAGGAATCGAACCTACGACCTTCGAATTACGCGTTCGATGCTCTAACCACTGAGCTATCACAGCGGCCCTCCCTCCATCCACTTTTTTGGGTTTATCTGTGAATTTAGAAGTAGGAGTGACAGTCAGCGCCATCTATAAGCCAAACAACGAGTGTGAAAACACTCTTTTGCGCATGTTTGGCGTCACGTAGAACGTGAACTTATTATGAGCGGGCAGCTGATTAATTGTCCCTCTTATACAACCTAAACACACTAAGTCTGCCAGTACGAGACCCTCGTTCAATGAAATAAGGGAAAGAAGTGTATACCTAAGGGCTCGTTTTTCCGTGTTTTAACACAATATTAATGAGATATAACAGACAGTAATGCCAAGGAATGTACAGGGGAAGTTATTAAAACCAATGGAATGTAAATAAGAAGAAAGAAAAGTGGATGAAAAAATTACCAACTGTGAGCAGGAATCGAACCTACGACCTTCGAATTACGCGTTCGATGCTCTAACCACTGAGCTATCACAGCGGCCCTCCCTCCATCCACTTTTTTGGGTTTATCTGTGAATTTAGAAGTAGGAGTGACAGTCAGCGCCATCTATAAGCCAAACAACGAGTGTGAAAACACTCTTTTGCGCATGTTTGGCGTCACGTAGAACGTGAACTTATTATGAGCGGGCAGCTGATTAATTGTCCCTCTTATACAACCTAAACACACTAAGTCTGCCAGTACGAGACCCTCGTTCAATGAAATAAGGGAAAGAAGTGTATACCTAAGGGCTCGTTTTTCCGTGTTTTAACACAATATTAATGAGATATAACAGACAGTAATGCCAAGGAATGTACAGGGGAAGTTATTAAAACCAATGGAATGTAAATAAGAAGAAAGAAAAGTGGATGAAAAAATTACCAACTGTGAGCAGGAATCGAACCTACGACCTTCGAATTACGCGTTCGATGCTCTAACCACTGAGCTATCACAGCGGCCCTCCCTCCATCCACTTTTTTGGGTTTATCTGTGAATTTAGAAGTAGGAGTGACAGTCAGCGCCATCTATAAGCCAAACAACGAGTGTGAAAACACTCTTTTGCGCATGTTTGGCGTCACGTAGAACGTGAACTTATTATGAGCGGGCAGCTGATTAATTGTCCCTCTTATACAACCTAAACACACTAAGTCTGCCAGTACGAGACCCTCGTTCAATGAAATAAGGGAAAGAAGTGTATACCTAAGGGCTCGTTTTTCCGTGTTTTAACACAATATTAATGAGATATAACAGACAGTAATGCCAAGGAATGTACAGGGGAAGTTATTAAAACCAATGGAATGTAAATAAGAAGAAAGAAAAGTGGATGAAAAAATTACCAACTGTGAGCAGGAATCGAACCTACGACCTTCGAATTACGCGTTCGATGCTCTAACCACTGAGCTATCACAGCGGCCCTCCCTCCATCCACTTTTTTGGGTTTATCTGTGAATTTAGAAGTAGGAGTGACAGTCAGCGCCATCTATAAGCCAAACAACGAGTGTGAAAACACTCTTTTGCGCATGTTTGGCGTCACGTAGAACGTGAACTTATTATGAGCGGGCAGCTGATTAATTGTCCCTCTTATACAACCTAAACACACTAAGTCTGCCAGTACGAGACCCTCGTTCAATGAAATAAGGGAAAGAAGTGTATACCTAAGGGCTCGTTTTTCCGTGTTTTAACACAATATTAATGAGATATAACAGACAGTAATGCCAAGGAATGTACAGGGGAAGTTATTAAAACCAATGGAATGTAAATAAGAAGAAAGAAAAGTGGATGAAAAAATTACCAACTGTGAGCAGGAATCGAACCTACGACCTTCGAATTACGCGTTCGATGCTCTAACCACTGAGCTATCACAGCGGCCCTCCCTCCATCCACTTTTTTGGGTTTATCTGTGAATTTAGAAGTAGGAGTGACAGTCAGCGCCATCTATAAGCCAAACAACGAGTGTGAAAACACTCTTTTGCGCATGTTTGGCGTCACGTAGAACGTGAACTTATTATGAGCGGGCAGCTGATTAATTGTCCCTCTTATACAACCTAAACACACTAAGTCTGCCAGTACGAGACCCTCGTTCAATGAAATAAGGGAAAGAAGTGTATACCTAAGGGCTCGTTTTTCCGTGTTTTAACACAATATTAATGAGATATAACAGACAGTAATGCCAAGGAATGTACAGGGGAAGTTATTAAAACCAATGGAATGTAAATAAGAAGAAAGAAAAGTGGATGAAAAAATTACCAACTGTGAGCAGGAATCGAACCTACGACCTTCGAATTACGCGTTCGATGCTCTAACCACTGAGCTATCACAGCGGCCCTCCCTCCATCCACTTTTTTGGGTTTATCTGTGAATTTAGAAGTAGGAGTGACAGTCAGCGCCATCTATAAGCCAAACAACGAGTGTGAAAACACTCTTTTGCGCATGTTTGGCGTCACGTAGAACGTGAACTTATTATGAGCGGGCAGCTGATTAATTGTCCCTCTTATACAACCTAAACACACTAAGTCTGCCAGTACGAGACCCTCGTTCAATGAAATAAGGGAAAGAAGTGTATACCTAAGGGCTCGTTTTTCCGTGTTTTAACACAATATGAATGAGATATAACAGACAGTAATGCCAAGGAATGTACAGGGGAAGTTATTAAAACCAATGGAATGTAAATAAGAAGAAAGAAAAGTGGATGAAAAAATTACCAACTGTGAGCAGGAATCGAACCTACGACCTTCGAATTACGCGTTCGATGCTCTAACCACTGAGCTATCACAGCGGCCCTCCCTCCATCCACTTTTTGGGTTTATCTGTGAATTTAGAAGTAGGAGTGACAGTCAGCGCCATCTATAAGCCAAACAACGAGTGTGAAAACACTCTTTTGCGCATGTTTGGCGTCACGTAGAACGTGAACTTATTATGAGCGGGCAGCTGATTAATTGTCCCTCTTATACAACCTAAACACACTAAGTCTGCCAGTACGAGACCCTCGTTCAATGAAATAAGGGAAAGAAGTGTATACCTAAGGGCTCGTTTTTCCGTGTTTTAACACAATATGAATGAGATATAACAGACAGTAATGCCAAGGAATGTACAGGGGAAGTTATTAAAACCAATGGAATGTAAATAAGAAGAAAGAAAAGTGGATGAAAAAATTACCAACTGTGAGCAGGAATCGAACCTACGACCTTCGAATTACGCGTTCGATGCTCTAACCACTGAGCTATCACAGCGGCCCTCCCTCCATCCACTTTTTTGGGTTTATCTGTGAATTTAGAAGTAGGAGTGACAGTCAGCGCCATCTATAAGCCAAACAACGAGTGTGAAAACACTCTTTTGCGCATGTTTGGCGTCACGTAGAACGTGAACTTATTATGAGCGGGCAGCTGATTAATTGTCCCTCTTATACAACCTAAACACACTAAGTCTGCCAGTACGAGACCCTCGTTCAATGAAATAAGGGAAAGAAGTGTATACCTAAGGGCTCGTTTTTCCGTGTTTTAACACAATATGAATGAGATATAACAGACAGTAATGCCAAGGAATGTACAGGGGAAGTTATTAAAACCAATGGAATGTAAATAAGAAGAAAGAAAAGTGGATGAAAAAATTACCAACTGTGAGCAGGAATCGAACCTACGACCTTCGAATTACGCGTTCGATGCTCTAACCACTGAGCTATCACAGCGGCCCTCCCTCCATCCACTTTTTTGGGTTTATCTGTGAATTTAGAAGTAGGAGTGACAGTCAGCGCCATCTATAAGCCAAACAACGAGTGTGAAAACACTCTTTTGCGCATGTTTGGCGTCACGTAGAACGTGAACTTATTATGAGCGGGCAGCTGATTAATTGTCCCTCTTATACAACCTAAACACACTAAGTCTGCCAGTACGAGACCCTCGTTCAATGAAATAAGGGAAAGAAGTGTATACCTAAGGGCTCGTTTTTCCGTGTTTTAACACAATATGAATGAGATATAACAGACAGTAATGCCAAGGAATGTACAGGGGAAGTTATTAAAACCAATGGAATGTAAATAAGAAGAAAGAAAAGTGGATGAAAAAATTACCAACTGTGAGCAGGAATCGAACCTACGACCTTCGAATTACGCGTTCGATGCTCTAACCACTGAGCTATCACAGCGGCCCTCCCTCCATCCACTTTTTTTGGGTTTATCTGTGAATTTAGAAGTAGGAGTGACAGTCAGCGCCATCTATAAGCCAAACAACGAGTGTGAAAACACTCTTTTGCGCATGTTTGGCGTCACGTAGAACGTGAACTTATTATGAGCGGGCAGCTGATTAATTGTCCCTCTTATACAACCTAAACACACTAAGTCTGCCAGTACGAGACCCTCGTTCAATGCAATAAGGGAAAGACGTGTATACCTAAGGGCTCGTTTTTCCGTGTTTTAACACAATATGAATGAGATATAACAGACAGTAATGCCAAGGAATGTACAGGGGAAGTTATTAAAACCAATGGAATGTAAATAAGAAGAAAGAAAAGTGGATGAAAAAATTACCAACTGTGAGCAGGAATCGAACCTACGACCTTCGAATTACGCTTTCGATGCTCTAACCACTGAGCTATCACAGCGGCCCTCCCTCCATCCACTTTTTTGGGTTTATCTGTGAATTTAGAAGTAGGAGTGACAGTCAGCGCCATCTATAAGCCAAACAACGAGTATGAAAACACTCTTTTGCGCATGTTTGGCGTCACGTAGAACGTGAACTTATTATGAACCGGCAGCTGATTAATTGTCCCTCTTATACAACCTAAACACACTAAGTCTGCCAGTACGAGACCCTCGTTCAATGAAATAAGGGAAAGAAGTGTATACCTAAGGGCTCGTTTTTCCGTGTTTTAACACAATATGAATGAGATATAACAGACAGTAATGCCAAGGAATGTACAGGGGAAGTTATTAAAACCAATGGAATGTAAATAGGAAGAAAGAAAAGTGCATGAAAAAATTACCAACTGTGAGCAGGAATCGAACCTACGACCTTCGAATTACGCGTTCGATGCTCTAACCACTGAGCTATCACAGCGGCCCTCCCTCCATCCACTTTTTTGGGTTTATCTGTGAATTTAGAAGTAGGAGTGACAGTCAGCGCCATCTAAAAGCCAAACAACGAGTGTGAAAACTCTCTTTTGCGCATGTTTGGCGTCACGTAGAACGTGAACTTATTATGAGCGGGCAGCTGATTAATTGTCCCTCTTATACAACCTAAACACACTAAGTCTGCCAGTACGAGACCCTCGTTCAATGAAATAAGGGAAAGAAGTGTATACCTGAGGGCTCGTTTTTCCGTGTTTTAACACAATATGAATGAGATATAACAGACAGTAATGCCAAGGAATGTACAGGGGAAGTTATTAAAACCAATGGAATGTAAATAGGAAGAAAGAAAAGTGGATGAAAAAATTACCAACTGTGAGCAGGAATCGAACCTACGACCTTCGAATTACGCGTTCGATGCTCTAACCACTGAGCTATCACAGCGGCCCTCCCTCCATCCACTTTTTTGGGTTTATCTGTGAATTTAGAAGTAGGAGTGACAGTCAGCGCCATTTAAAAGCCAAACAACGAGTGTGAAAACACTCTTTTGCGCATGTTTGGCGTCACGTAGAACGTGAACTTATTATGAGCGGGCAGCTGATTAATTGTCCCTCTTATACAACCTAAACACACTAAGTCTGCCAGTACGAGACCCTCGTTCAATGAAATAAGGGAAACAAGTGTATACCTAAGGGCTCGTTTTTCCGTGTTTTAACACAATATGAATGAGATATAACAGACAGTAATGCCAAGGAATGTACAGGGGAAGTTATTAAAACCAATAGAATGTAAATAAGAAAAAGAAAAGTGGATTAAAAAATTACCAACTGTGAGTAGGAATCGAACCCACGACCTTCGAATTACGCGTTCGATGCTCTAACCACTGAACTATCACAGCGGCCCTCCCTCCATCCACTTTTTTGGGTTTATCTGTGAATTTAGAACTAGGAGTGACAGTCAGCGCCATATATATATATATATATATATATATATATATATATATATATATATATATATATATATATATATATATATATATATGATTCAAAAAATAAGTTCTGTGAATCCATAATTAACAAATAAAGGAGCGCACTTACGAAAACTGAATAGTTGTTCACGTTTCGGCCATTGGCAGATCCCACGTACAGTGGGAATTGATATGTGAAGCAATACTGAAGAAGGTTGATACGCCACTTACCAATCAGCAAGACGTTAAGAGGTGGAGGTAAATTATGCTGTACACGACTTCCGTGTCATGATTATCATGTTTGTATGTGTCGTTTACCTTCGTCATCTATTCACGTCACGTGATGTCAAATTCAGTATATGTGGAGATAGCGAAACAGCCGCGAGCACGCTGTAAGCGTGGTATGTTGTCATGTTCTTACATGGCACGCGTCTCATGATTGTCAAGTTTGCACCGATCATATACCTCGGTCATCTATTGACGTCACGTAATACCAAATTTGGTATATGTGGAGCTAGCGAAACGGTCTCGAGTGCATCATGAAGGGCCCAATATGCTCCAACGTAACGTTGACGCGCACGAACGCTGGGCACAGCAGAGCTACTTTAGCAAAACGCGTGCACTCTATAGTCAGACGCCAAGCGAGGCCGGCACGACCAGCATCCGTCATCGTGACCCGACGGCAACCGGCGTCAACTGAGACATGCTGCATTTTGCGCCAATGCGTTACCCAGACAGCACTGCGTCTTCCTCTTTTCGAGACGGCGGCACGCCGAACGCGCTGAAACGCGCATGCGTCAAAGCAACGCAGCATGCGCCTGCGAGTATATGGCAGGACCGGTGCCTGACGTGGCAGCGCTGGCGTGACGTGACAAAACGAACAGCGGCGCGCACGCGTGCCGGGTCTCGTCGAAGTGTATTGGCGTCTTCACTGTGGCAGGTAGTAATGTTCTAACTTGACACGCACCTCATCATTATCCTGTTTGCATCACTTACGTACCTTCTTCATCCATTGATGTCACGTAATACTACATTTCGCATATGTGAAGCTAGCGAAACGGCCGCGAGTGCATCATGAGCACAGCATGTAGTCATGTTGTTACATGACAGGCAACTCAAGTGTATCATGTTTGCACCAGTCTCATAGCTCTGTCGTCCATACACGTCCCGTAATACCAAATTTTGTATAGGCGACGCTAGCGAAACGGCCGTCAGTGCATTATGAGCGTGGCATGTAGTCATGTTGTTACATGACGCGCATCTCATGATTATCTTGTTCGCACCAGTCAGATACATTCGTCATCCGTTCAAGTACCGTAATACCAAATTTGGTATATGTGACGCTAGCGAAATGACCGAGAGTGCATCATGAGCGTGACATGTAGTCATGTTGTTACATGACACGCATGTCATGATTTTAATGTTAGGGTATGTCGCTTGCGTTCACCGTTCAATCATGTCATACCATAGCAATTTTCAAACTATCATGTGAACGAAACCACCGCAAGAGCAGCAACACCATAAAATATCAATAATGACATTCATGTCATATATATCATGATTTTCATGTTATGGCTAGTTAAATGTGCTGGTCATATAGTCATGTTACGCCATACCAAGTTTGGTATCGATACCATTATCCTAACGGCCAGGAGAGCTAAAAGCCGTAGGTGGCTAGATAGATGGATAGATAGATAGATACGCTAAAGGTCGCCGAAGTTCACTAAGAAATGCTTCGCATATAAAAGCTATATATATATATATATATATATATATATATATATATATATATATATATTGGTCACACTGACGAAGGCTGGCCCGCCAGCCGAAACGTATGTGATTATTAAAAGTGCTTTTTCGCTTCCGTGTTTACTACGAAGCCAGTGCGCTTCCTTCCTCGCAACGTCTATATATATATATATATATATATATATATATATATATATATATATTGTAAGGGAACGTTTTTGGCTGCAAGACACTTCTTTTACTTGCCGAGCCTCTTCCCCACACTACAGGTCAGACTTATGTTGATGAATATGTACATATAAGGTGACGCGTATGAATAATGCTCACACTTATTTTCCCCCCACCCGTAAGCGGCCAGCCCGGACGCGTCTTGGATTGACACGGAACGTCGAACGAGTGGCTTCAGACGCGATACGTGGACAATATCCGAACCACGACAGCGACGGTCCGAAGAAAGGGCGGTGGGAGTGACACGATAGTTCACTGGGGGCGTTTGTTTATTGATTGTGTATGGCCCAATGAAGCGTGACTGAAACTTGTCACACAATCCTGGAGTACGAATGGGCGTCCAAAGCAACACTTAATCCCCCGGACTGAAGGAGACGTCGCGATGAGAGCTGTTGTAGCGTTGCTTGCGATCTTGTTGATTGGCTTCTGTATTAAGGCGAGCCCGTAGCCGACATTCTTAGAGCCTTGTGATGAACTGCTCTGATACGCTTGCCGAGGCGTCGG
Source organism: Rhipicephalus annulatus (assembly GCA_013436015.1). Lineage (NCBI taxonomy): Eukaryota > Metazoa > Arthropoda > Arachnida > Ixodida > Ixodidae > Rhipicephalus > Rhipicephalus annulatus. The sequence goes on from WOVY01011390.1 coordinate 53,170, forward strand.
TTGGCACATTTAGGAAAGGGACGTCGATGGTGAATGTCGGTGAACGGCCGTACACGAGGTAGAAAGGCGAGTAGCCAGTAGTTCTTTGAACAGCGGTGTTATGGGCAAACGTCACAAAAGGCAAAATTGTATCCCAGTTGTTGTGGTTTGGTGCGATGTACATCGACAGCATATCTGTTAGTGTCCGATGAAATCACTCTGTCAGGCCATTAGTTTGGGGATGGTAGGCTGACGTCGTCTTATGCACTGTGCCACAGGTTGTGAGCAGGGTTTCGATTATGGCGGACAGGAACGTCTTGCCGCGATCACTCAGGAGGACGCGAGGTGCACCGTGACGCAATACAATGGCGTTAAGAAAGAAGTCTGCGATGTCTGAAGCAGAACTTGTGCGTAGTGCAGCAGTCTCTGCGTACCGTGTCAGGTGGTCGACAGCAGTCACAATCCAAAGATTACCTGCTGGCGTGATGGGGAGAGGTCCGAGTAGGTCTATGCCAACGATGGAAAATGGAGTCTCGGGACACGGGATAGGTTACAGAAGGCCAGCAGGAGACGAAGTTGGTCGCTTCCGCCATTGACACAGATGGCAAGATTCAACGTACTTGGCCACAAAGGTAGAGATGCCTGGCCAGAAGAAACGGTTTCTGATGCGGCTTTGTGTTATTTGAAATGCCAAGTGGCCGGCACATGGGTCGTCGTGAAATGATTCGAGGACTTGATAATGTAGAGGACGCGGAAGTACTGGAACCCAGCGGTGTCCGTCAGTAGTGTAAATATAACGATAGAGCACATTTTTATCGAGCTTAAATTGCCGTAGTTGTCGGCGCAATCTAGCATTAGGAGTAGGTGATACGCCATTTAGGCGTTGGATAATGCGATTGCAATATGGATCATCATGCTGGCGTGTGGTGAACTCGGTGTTGCGATTTGAAGCCGGCGTATCGATAACCGCAAGGTGTGATAATGTGAGGGGTGACGCAGTGCCTTGCCCACCAGACGAGCAACAAGCTGACGTACTTGATGATGAAAGCGGAAGGGGGCAGTGCAACAGGCAGTGAAGTGGGGTTAACTGCCGTAACTAATGCTCTGCCATCACGAAAGCGCACCAGGCTAGGAGCGATGGTAAGTCCACCAGAGATGTAGCGTCCACGCGGTTCTAGGAACACATCACCAGTACCGATCTTATCTGATGTCAAGGCCAGAATATGCTCATTACCTGGAGGAATAAAACAGTCATCAGCGGTGATAAAACGCTGGCTATGGGCATAGTTTTCAGACGAAAGCGCAGTATCTGACATGCGAATGACCCTCTGACGGCAAGATATCACTGCTGAAGCTGAGGAGAGAAAGTCCCATCCTAAAATGAGCGCATTGGTACAGGATGACAGAACGACGAACTGTATATGGTGAAGGATGCCCTCAATAAAAACTCGTGCTGTGCAAACACCAGAAGGCTGAACAAAAACCGCATTAGCACAGCGAAGGGGAGGGCCATCATACGGTGTCTTCACTTTGCGCAAACGGGAACACAGGTCAACACTAATAACTGAGAACGATGCACCTGTGTCCACCAAGGCTTCAGTCCTGTACCCTCAACACACACTGATAGTACATTTGAGGGGCGTTCCGGAGGAGTTCGATGTGGTCCGCAAAATGCAGCTTTCCCTTCTGAAGCTGCACTGTTTAGTTTTTCGGGCGATGATTAGACGCCGTGGTAGCCGGATGAAGTGGTGACGAGGAACAGCACATAGGTGACGGGGAGCGACGGTGCGAGGAGCGGAAGGTACTGGCTGCATCGAAGTGCTGTGGAGAGGGTGAGCGGCGTTGGTACAGTTGGTATGGGGGGCGATGTTGTGAAGCAGGGGCAAACTCCTCTCTCTCCCGAAGTCACCATAGCCACGCCTTTCGTCTTGTTGACGTCGACGACAGAACCGTGAGATGTGGCCGCGTATCCCGCAATATTAACAAATTGGTCTAGATGGACGCCAGGCTTGAAAAGAAGTAGGCGTTGCTCTTGGGGTGAGGACATTCAGTGAAGGCTGCATAGTTCACCCATACTGTGGTGATTGCTGAGGCGGTGACGCTGCAACCACCGGAGCGTACGTCAGTTTTAGAGTGGTATGCGAGCTCGGAACTTGCTCACACGTCATGGACGCTAGTTCCTCCTTCACAATGTTGCGGAGGCTGCCTGCAGAAGGCGTCATGCAGAGCTCACAAGAAGACGAGGTGGCCTGGAGCTGCAGCTCCTCGCGGATCATGGACCGTATCAGCGCACGGAGCTCACCGTCATGCGTTGGCCTGATATCTGCTGTTTCAGGTTGTAAACGTAGCAGTTGAAGGTCATCGAGTCGCGGACACGTACTGATGATATCGGCGACCGTGGTCGGGTTATTTGCCGCCAGAGCGTTAAATGTGACGGCGCCTATGCCCTTGAGCAAGTGGCGAACACGGTCATGCTCCGCCATCGAGCTGTCGACGCGACGACGCAACGGCATAGGGCGAGGACATCTTCAATGTACGAAGTATAGGACTCGTCGGAGTGCTTGACACGTTCAGCAAGCTTCCGTTTGGCGATGTCTGCACGTACAGAAGGGTTGGCAAATATCTGACGGAGCTGCTGCTTAAAGGTAGGCCAGTCTGGGAAATCCAGCTGATGGTTGAGAAACCGTGTCTTAGCGACACCCGCCAGATAGAACGGTCCGCGGGACAGCTTGACAGAATCATGCCAATAGTTAAGCGCACTCACACGGTCGTACTCATCCAACCAGTCTTCGACGTCTTCACCACGAAGGCCGGCGAACATCGGTGGATCTTTTTGAGGGGCGGTCCAAGAAGGCATTCCCAGGGGCGCAGGCGGGGTGGATGGAGCCGTGTTGTTGTGCTCGTCTTGCGACATGACCATAGGCTGACTGCACAGACGGCGACCCGACCGGAGCTCCAGGAATGGTTCGTAGTCGAAGATAACAAAAAATCGCTGCAGGGAGAGGACCGGGGGACCGGAAAGCACTCTCCACCACTTGTAAGGCAACGTTTTTGGCTGCAAGACACTTCTTTTACTTGCCGAGCCTCTGCCCCACAACACAGGTCAGACTGATGATGATGAGTATGTACATATAAGATGACGCGTATGAATAATGCTCACAATATATATATATATATATATTTAGATGAAATAGATGATCAGAGTTTCTTCCGGCTACCGTAATAAAAGTTATAAACTTCGAGAATAGTGCCGTGTAGGAAACAAAACAATAAAATATTTATTTAATCCTAACAGTTTCGGCTGGTGGACCAGCCTTATTCGCAGGATGTAAGTGAAATGATACACGTTCCCGTAGCAGAGGGTCACCCTCACAGTTTAAAGACCCTCCAAAAAAAGAGACAAACGGGCGAACGAGGTAGCAACAGACAACAAGAAGCAGAAGAAGGAGAGGAACTAGAAAGGAGCGACGGAGAGCCGCCGGAAACGAGCGGGTAATTCTGGCATTGTTACTGGGTAGAGGTAAGACGCGCCGTCAGCGGAGGCGACCAAGAAAAACGGAAAAATGCGGAACATGTTGCCGCTTACTCGCATCCCACACATGGATCGAGTTTAAGTTCACGTGGTTCGGCGGCTGGCCCGCGGCATCGGGCCACACACACACACACACACACACACACACACACACACACACCACACACACACACACACAACACACACACACACACACACACACACACACACACACACACACACACACACACACACACACACACACACACACACACACACACACACACACACACACACACACACACACACACACACACACGCACGCACGCACGCACGCACGCACGCACACACACACACACACACACACACACACACACACACACACAAGAAGCAAACGACCCACTCCAGCTTTCGGAAAATAATGGCCACGTTGGAAAGCTAATGTGCCCTCTCCCCCTCCCTCCACCTGCCCTCTGTTGCAGAAAAATGTACAACCAGTCATACTGAAAATAAATGAATGGGTATTCTTGTAAAGGATGAACAAAAAACATAAACGAAATATATATAAAAAATAATACTAAAAAAGTACTCAGAAATGAAAATAAAGTCTAATAATACTAACACACGCCGTTTGGTCCACGTAGCATCGAATTCGTTTAGTTTCACGCGCTATATTGACCAAATTGCGTGTGCGACTTCACGTATGTATAAATAAATAATTGAGTAATTCAATTTCTGTGTTTCACGAAACGTCGCGGAGGCAGGTCAGTCGCCCAGGGCTCTCGTTGATTCCGTGGGTAAGTGATCCGAATTTCTTTATAAAGTGTGACTCCCGCTGTTTGCGCTCCCGTGTGTTCTGGAAGCCGGATTGTAGGAGTATGACACTTACGCATGCGAAAGAGTGACCAGGAAGATTGATATGTTTGGAGAACGGCAAATTAGGGAGGCCTTTTACGTGTGCCCTGTGGTTGTTGAAACGCAAACGGAACGCGGTTTCCGTGTGTCCAATATATTGCCGCATGAATTCGCGTGGTTTTCGTGTGGAAGAGGACGAAGAGGTTGGGATTGAGCCGCTTTTTAATGCCGCATGAATTCGCGTGGTTTTCGTGTGGAAGAGGACGAAGAGGTTGGGTTGGAGCCGTTTTTTTTGTCCTAGCTTGACGAGCAGTTCTGCGGAAGGTTTCCTTGAGTGAGACAAGATTGGTGACAAGATTGGTGGAGCTGCTGGGTACGACAACTGACGACGCACCCCATGCACAAGAGCCCGCCCAGGAGCCGGAACACAAGCCCTGTGCCCGTGGACACGCCAGTTCATAGAACAAGCCGCCGCCAACGAGGCCTACCACCAGAGACACCGGCACAGCTTATCCATAGAGCGACTATGACTTCGCCTCAAGGCGTCATGGAAACTCCTACGTCGTCGGCACCAATTTATTGCACTGTCCAGAACCCGCTGATGCCTAGTCCCTTTCACGGAGAGCTGTTTGAGGATGTGGACGACTGGCTGAGCGAGTTCGAACACGTCGCAGCGATCAACTACTGGGACGAAGCCGCCAAACTCCGCAACGTCTACGCGTGTTTGAAAGACGGCGCCCGAACGTGGTTCATGAACAGAAGTGATGTCTTGACATCCTGGCGCGAGTTCCAGCATCGCCTCTTGGAGACCTACCGGAGCCCCGACCGCCGCGATCGTGCTGAACGTGCATTACATTCACGCATCCAGATGCCTAATGAGACCGTCACCATGTACGTGGAGGACATGACGCAGCTTTTCAGGCGAGCGGATCCGGCAATGCCAGAAGAAAAAAAGCTACGCTATCTGATGCGAGGCGTGAAGGAGCAGCTTTTTGCTGGTCTAGTGCGGAGTCCTCCGAAGAGTGTAGCAGAATTCCTGACCGAAGCCACTACGATGGAGAGGGTACTTCATCAGCGGTCAGCCCTACTCGACCGGCAAGTGAATTCTGCATCACCTACTGAATTTTCCGCCAGTTTCGGGAGCAACAGCATTGAGTGGATTCGCGAAATCGTCCGCTCCGTCGTCCGCGAGGAAATCGCGAAACTACACGGGGCGAGACAGCCGGAGGTAAGCAGCATCACCAATATTATTCGGGACGAGGTCCAGCAGGTGCTTCACAGCCGTCACCCTCAACCAACGGTTACAAATCTAGAACCACCTCCTGCGTCCACTGATGTTGGGAACCGCACATATGCCGAAGCTCTGCGCACTTCCATGCCGGTCTCAAGCCCTGCAGTCCCAATCCAGACGATGCCGCCAGTTTCAATTCAATCTGCGCATGCTGGTTTGGACATCGACGGTCGCCGTGCCCCTCCGCGGAAGTCCGATATTTGGCGTACGTCGGATAGAAGACCCCTCTGCTTCCATTGCGGTGAAGCCGGTCACATCTACCGGGAATGTCCATACCGACAACTTGGACTGCGCGGTTTCTCTATTCATTCGCCTCGTCCCCTAGTTGGTCAGAGGCCAAGAGAAATTGAGGACTACCTCGCGCAGCAACGTCTGCCTTTCTCACGGCGTCAATCGCGGTCTCCATCTCCACGACGACCCGCAGCTATTGGACCACGTCTCAGTACGATGGCACGGGGACGTTCCCCAAGCCCTCGTCGGGAAAACTGAAGGCAGCGACCTTCGGGGGCGAGGTCGCTGGGACTAAAAGTGCGGAAGACCTCCTATCGACGCTTCCACAAAACGCTGCAGACATTGAATTGACGTCTGAGTGCAGTGCGAGAGAAATGCCGGATTGTGCGTCTGAACCCAGTGGCCGAGTCTCACTCGACATTCCCGTGCTGATAGACGGTCTTCAGGTCAGCGCATTGGTGGACACAGGTGCAGATTATTCTATTATGAGCGGAAAATTGGCAACCAGTCTTAAGAAAGTGATGACACCTTGGAATGGGACGCGTATTCGCACTGCTGGAGGCCACGTTATTACTCCATTGGGTCGCTGTACCGCAAGAGTGGAAATACGCGAGTCAACGTTTGTGGTAACCTGCCTCGTACTACGCGACTGTTCTCGTCAGCTCATCCTTGGAATGGACTTCCTTCGAGAGAATGGCGCGATCATAAATCTCCGCGAGCGAATGGTGACTTTCTCGACGCAACTTGCAACCGATCGAGGCGCTGATAGCTGTCGTAGACCTGCGCTGCGTGTTGCCGACGAAAGCGTGACGTTGCCTCCCCGAGCGACTGCTTTCGTAGAAGTCACCTGTGAAGACCTCCAAGACGGTGACGTGGTCGCCGAGAGCAACGTATCCCTTTTACTGCTTCAAGGTGTGTGTGCAGTGCGAAGCATTCTGCGTGTGCGTGACGGACGGTCGCAGATACTCGTCACAAATTTTAACTTCGAGCACCGACATCTTTTCCGCGGCACCACCGTGGCCTTCGGAGACCGTGTAGTGGATGTCACCGAGTGCTTCGCATCCGAGGAAACGGTTGATGGAGATAAGTTTCTGGACCACATCGACGTCAGTTCGAAGCTTTCGGACGAGAAGAAGGCCGCACTGCATACCCTGCTGAAGGAATTTAAATCTTGCTTCGCCTCTTCATCTAGAGTCGGTCAAACACCCCTCATAAAGCACCGAATTATACCGACGATGATGTTCGCCCAATCCGCCAGCAACCTTACCGTGTTTCGGCTAAAGAACGCGAGACTATACAGACGCAGGTAAAGGAGATGCTTGACGACGGGGTGATACAACCGTCGAGCAGCCCGTGGTCCTCGCCAGTCGTTCTAGTAAAGAAGAAAGACGGAACGCTGCGATTCTGTGTTGACTACAGGAAACTCAATAGCGTCACCAAAAAAGACGTCTACCCGCTTCCACGGGTTGATGATTCTCTCGACAGGCTACGACACGCGAAGTATTTTTCATCGATAGATTTGAAGAGCGGCTATTGGCAGATAGAGGTCGATGAGCGAGACAGAGAGAAGACAGCGTTTGTAACTCCCGATGGGCTTTATGAATTCAGAGTTCTTCCTTTCGGCCTCTGTTCGGCTCCCGCAACATTCCAGCGAATGATGGATACCGTTCTCGCTGGCTTGAAGTGGCAAAGCTGCCTTGTATACCTTGATGATGTGGTCATCTTTGCCGAGAGTTTCGAAGAACATCTGAAGCGTCTAAGAATGGTTCTGGAAGCTATTCGTTCGGCCGAACTCACGCTAAAACCCCAGAAGTGCCATTTCGGCTACGATGAGCTGAAATTTCTGGGACATGTTGTGAGTGCGGATGGAGTGCGGCCTGACCCAGAAAAAACTGCAGCAGTCGCCACCTTTCCTGTGCCGTCAGACAAAAAAGCGGTGCGGCGTTTCTTCTCGGCTTGTGTGCTTATTATCGCCGATTCATTACCAACTTCTCGACGATAGCCGAACCGCTCACGCGACTCACCCGAGATGATGTACCGTTTGCCTGGACTACAGAGCAAGAAGCAGCTTTCGCAGAGTTACGGCAGCGAATGCAAGAGGCACCTGTTCTTGCGCATTTTGATGAGGACGCTGATACCGAAGTTCACACGGATGCAAGCAACGTCGGACTTGGCGCTGTCCTTGTACAACGGCACAACGGCGTAGAACATGTCATAGCTTACGCCAGTCGTACTCTCTCTCGAGCCGAGGCCAACTACTCCACTTCAGAGAAGGAATGCCTCGCGTCGTGTGGGCAACGGCAAAGTTTCGACCTTATCTCTACGGCCGCTCCTTCAAGGTGGTGACCGATCACCATTCGCTGTGTTGGCTGGCCAATCTCCGTGATCCGTCTGGTCGTCTCGCTCGGTGGAGTTTGCGCTTGCAAGAGTTTGACATCATGATTGTGTATAGGTCTGGGCGCAAGCACGAAGATGCCGACGCACTTTCTCGAGCACCCGTGGGACATCCTGATATGGACTCGGAATATGCTGATGGTTTTCTCGGAGCCCTCAGTGATTCTGACTTTATGTCTAGACAGAGAGCCGATCAGGAATTGCGCCCTATTATTGATTCCTTAGAAGGCCGAAATTCTCACACTCCTCGGCGCATCGCTCGCGAATTGTCATCCTTTTGTCTAAGGAGGGGCATTCTTTACAAGAAAAATGCTCGAGGTAGCAACAAAGCCTTCCTCCTCGTTGTACCAGCCGACATGCGGGATGACATCCTCCTCGCGTGCCACGACGAGCCCACGTCGGGACACTTGGGCTACTCGCGGACTCTCGCCAGAGTGCGCCAGCAGTACTATTGGCCACGACTTTCGACCAGTGTACACCGCTACGTGCAAGGCTGCCGCGAGTGCCAGCGTCGCAAGACGCCACCCGTGAAACCTGCGGGCCTTCTCCACCCTATTACACCACCACGGACACCTTTCGACCTCGTGGGAATGGACCTTCTAGGACCCTTCCCTTTGTCGGCCACTGGTAACAAATGGATTATAGTGGCAACCGATTACTTGACCCGGTATGCTGAGACAAAGGCGTTACCCCGCGGCACGGCGTCTGAAGTGGCGAAGTTCTTCGTGCAGCACATCGTCCTCCGGCACGGCGCGCCGTCATGTGTGATTACGGATAGAGGAACATCATTTACGGCACAAATGCTAGAGGACATTTTCAGACTGAGCTGCACGAGTCACCGAAAAACAACGGCTTACCACCCACAAAGTAATGGACTGACGGAAAGGCTCAACAAGACCATAGCGGACATGCTGTCAATGTACGTGGACGTGCAGCACAAAACCTGGGACGATATCCTCCCATACGTCACGTTCGCATACAATACGGCAATGCAGGAAACAACCCGATTTTCACCTTTCCACCTTGTTTATGGACGCAACGTACAAACGATGCTTGACGCTATGCTGCCGTACGATAATAGCGATGCTCTTTCTCCAGAAGCCGAGCAATACACGCAGTACGCCGAAGAGGCTCGTCAACTGGCTCGCGTGAACATCGGTCACCAACAAGACGCAGATGCACGACGTTACAACCTTCGCCGTCGAAACGTCGCATACCACCCGGGTGAACGAGTGTGGGTGTGGACTCCTGTCCGACGACCAGGCTTGTCTGAAAAGCTTCTGAGCCGTTATTTCGGACCATACAAGGTTATCCGACGTGTGAGTGATCTTACATACGAAGTACTTCCGGACGGCACAGTGTCGTCACGTCGACAACATCGACCCGAAACTGTGCATGTCGTACGACTCAAGCCGTACTACACACAATAGTCTCTGTGCTTGCGAGTTACTTCGCAAACGTGACAGTGAATCTCATGTGGTGTTTTTTTTTTTTTTCTTCTTGACTCTTCCACTGGTGCTGTTGTGTTCGCGCATGGTCCAAGTGCTTGTGCGCCCTCTTTGTTTTCCCTGGCACTCACTTTGTGATTCTCTGCGTCAACGCGTGTTCTAATTATGGGTTTTTTTTTTCTTCTTCTTTTATTTAGAAGCATCGAGTCGATGCTTTTTATAAGGGGGGACTAATGCCGCATGAATTCGCGTGGTTTTCGTGTGGAAGAGGACGAAGAGGTTGGGATGAGCCGCTTTTTAACTGCCGCATGAATTCGCGTGGTTTTCGTGTGGAAGAGGACGAAGAGGTTGGGTTGGAGCCGTTTTTTTTGTCCTAGCTTGACGAGCAGTTCTGCGGAAGGTTTCCTTGAGTGAGACAAGATTGGTGACAATATGAAAGGTAGGACACAGTTTAATAAAAGCTTTTACGCACCAATGAGCGACTCCTCTTTGGCAAGGCTTGGAGGGCGGGCCAGCGAAGTGGCGACGTCTTTCTCTTCCGAGTACGTTTGTTTCCCGTCGGAGTCGTCATCTTCAGACGTGAAGTGTTCGGCAACGCAAAGAGGATGTAACTCCTCTGGCAAATCATTGGTGACTGTCCGCCTACTACCACTTGCCATGGCGTCTTTGCATACAATTTATGCTCCGGCACAAATCGCTGTCCAAGCACTGCGCCAATCCTAATCCGGACAAACGTTTCATGAACGCACGCTGCGCGCCAGAGATCCCACGAGAACCGCTCTCTGGAACGGGAAAGTGATTTAAAACATAGCGCAGCACCACTACTTTGACGACTATTTCATATCGCCGCTAGAGTGCGCTCGTTGTAGGAAGTGTGTAGATATCGTCCTTTAGGGAGCTCAGGGAAATACACCAAATCAGGGACTACAAGGTGACATGGGATGGACATCATTTGAGGGCAGGGAAGCTAGGAGCAAGATAAAATTTGAGAAGCGATTGAGAGAAATGGGGGAGGAGCGTTGGGCTAGGAAGGTTTTCAGCTACTTGTACATGAAGAATGTCAATACAAATGGAGGAAGCGAACCAGGAAGCTGACTAGTAAATACTTAGAAAACAGCAGGTGGCCAACCCCAAAAAGAACTATCGGTTAAGAAGATAGTGAAGGAGACGAAGACTGACATGTGAGAATGGGCATGATTAAGAAGTCCGCACTATAGATCTATCGAACTTTTAAGCAGAAAATTGCCAAGGAAAGGATCTATGATAATACTCGGGGTAGTTCTCTACTGTTTGAGGCCAGGACGAGAGTAATGCGAACCAAGACATACCGGGCCAAATACGAAGGGGTAGACACAGTATGCAGTGCGTGCGGAGAGGAAGAAGAAACTGCCGAACACTTGATAATGTTCTGTAAAGGGCTTCACCCTATAGTTCAGGGTGATGGCGCAGAGCTTTTCAAAGCACTTGGGTTTAGGGACCGGGAGGGCAAAATAGACATTAAGCGGGTAGACCTAACTAGAAGGAGGTTATCTGATTGGTGGCTAGAGTCAAGGCACGAGTGAAAATTAAACTCTTCACTGCAAAGTAGGAATCCTCAAACTTACTTTTTAAGGAAAAAAATATAGTTTTTGGTTCATTAAGTATTACGGCTTGGTGGCGCTAGCCACCGCCTAATCTAAAGGGTACAGCCGTATCCATCCGTCTAAGCAGGCTTTGAGAGAGGCAGTGAGCAAAATAATAATCTATGGAGAAGTTCCCGATGGATGGAAACTTAGCAAGATGAGCATGATCTATAAAGGAAAGGGGGACAAAGCTGGCATAAACAACTACCGTTCTATAACAGTGACATCAGCGGTCTACAGGCTGGCGATGCAGATCATAAAGGAAAGACTACAGGCATGGGTAGAGGTTGAGGGGGTGCTGGGGGAACTGCAGAATTGGTTTTGGAAACACAGGAGGTTGGAAGACAATTCGTTCTCACTGACGCAGGGCATCTAAATAGCAGAAAAGGAACAGAGGCCCCTGTGGCTAGCATTTTTGGATATCAAGGGAGCGTATGATAGCGTGGTTCAAGAGGAATTGTGGGGGCACCCTAGGCGTAGAAGATGTATTCACTAATCTTTTAAAGGATATCTATAAAGGTAACAAGGTAATTATAAAGTGGTAAAACGGGGTTTCAGGCAGGGGTGTCTCTGTCACCCTTATTATTCATGATGTACCTACAAGGATTAGAGGCCAAATTAGAGGGAAGTTGACTGCGCTTCAACCTCTCTTACGTCAAACAAAGAAAATTCATTGAACAGGCACTACCAGCATTGATGGACGCAGATAATATAGTCCTAATGGCCGACAACAAGGAAGATTTGCAGAGATTAGTGGACATCTGCGGTAATGAGGGAGATAGGCAAGATTTCAGATTCAGTAAGGAAAAATCAGCAGTCATGATTTTTAATGACAATGAAGGTAGTGAGCTTAAAATACAGGAGGGTCACGCTATATATAACAGATAAATACAAATATCTGGGCGTATGGATTAGCAATGTGGCCGAGTACCTGAGGGAGCACGAAATATACGTGTTGACTAAAGGTAACAGGAATGCAGCGGTAATGAAAAAACAGGGCAATGTGGAATTACATTAGGTATGATGTTGTCAGAGGAATATGGAAAGGGGTCATTGTTCCTGGTCTGACGTTCGGCAATGCGGTCTTGTGCATGAGATCAGAAGTTCAAGCAAGATTAGAAACTAAGCAACATGGAATAGGTAGGCTTGCCTTAGGAGCTCAAGGGAATACACCAAATCAGGGAGTATAAGGTGATATGGGATGGACATCATTTGAGGGCAGGGAAGCTAGCAGCAAGATAAAATTTGAAAAGCGATTGAGAGAAATGGGTGAGGAGCGTTGGGCTATGAAGGTTTTCAGCCACTTGTACGTGAAAAAAGTCAATACAAAATGGACGAAGCCAACCAGGAAATTGACTGGTAAACACTTAGAAAACAGCAGGTGGCCAAACCAAAAGAACTCTCGGTTAAGAAAAAAGTGAAGGAAACGGAGACTGACATGTGGAGAATCGGCATGATTAAGAAGTCCGCACTAGAGATCTATCGAGCTTGTAAGCAGGAAATTGCCAAAGAAAGGATCTATGATAATACAAGGGGTAGTTCCCTACTGTTTGAGGCCAGGACGAGAGTATTGCGAACCAAGACATATCGGGTCAAATACGAAGGTGTATACACACTATGCAGTGCGTGTGGAGAGGAAGAAGAAACGGCCGAACACTTCATAATGTTCTGTAAAGGGCTTCACCCTATAGTTCAGGATGATGGCGCAGAGTTTTTCAAAGCATTGAGGTTTAGGGACAGGGAGGACAAAATAGACTTTAAACGGGTAGACTTAACTAGAAGGAGGTTGTCTGATTGGTGGCCAAAGTCAAGGCACGAGTGAAAATTAAACCATTCACTGGAAAGTACGAATCCTCAACCTCACTATTTAAAGGGGAAAAAGATAAATCTAATGGTTAGTTCACTAAGTATTACGGCTAGGTAGCGTTAGCCGCCACCCGATCTAAAGGGTACAGCCACATCCATCCATCGATCGTGTAGGAAACACAATTTTAGGACATGGAGCAACCACGTAACTATCGGGGCTACGCATGGGAATATTGTAATATAACAGAAGGCAGCAGAAAGGGAGTGCAATTGCGGCATTGATTCATAAAAGTACAAACGGGTGAAGGGTGAAGCAGGAGTGCAAGGAACATCTATGGTTAAAAGGGAAAGTGGCAGGGCAAATGGCCCTACTGGGTTTTGTTTACTTGTGGATAGGGGCAAAAGCCAGAAAGCCAGAGAGGAAAACCAAAAAATGGTGCAGTGCACAGAAATTACATTGGCGAACAAGGAAAAGAGTGTGAGGTAATTATATTCAAAGATATGAATGCGCACATAGAAGATATGGATGGATATGCTGACCAAACAAGCAGAGTGCTAATGAATATGTGTGCAAGGCATTATTTATTCATTTGCAACAGCGCCTAGGAATGCGAAGGGCAGATAACATGGGAGGTGGTAAGGCTGCATTCGACGATAGATTACGCAATAATGTCACGAATGATGTGTGGTCGGTTAAGGGTGATGAACATAGATGAATATGATTTCAGAAGCTTAGGTAGTGATCACAAACGTATGAAGTTGAGTTTTGGAAGAGAATGAACTCCGCGCGGTGATATTTATTCAGAAAGGCAAATAGAAATAGCAACTAAAGATATTGAGAAAATAATCACCGAGGATAATAAAACAGAGTGGACGTACACAAATCAAACTCGACTGTTCGAGTTAGAGCTGACTAAGGTACGAGTCAAATCCACCGGGAAAAGATGACACAAACCCCTCGCCCTGGAAACTCTTAATTGTTGCGATGGCCGTAGAGGACGAAAACATCGACTGCGGCGAGTTTCGACATTTGCGCGTGTAGTGGAGCTACTAGAGGTGTTCTGTGCTACCAAACTTATGGTAGGTGTTCTGTGCAACTATCCCCAACCTTTATAGATACTTTTCTGGTTTCGGAACTCTCCGCTTCGCTTCGGGAAGCAGGCGGCCGGCTGCAATTTCCGCCACCACGGCGCTGCAGTCCAACTCAGCGCCAAGCAAACGAGGGTCGTCTGCTACAGCTATAGGCGCGGTCTAGCCGGTGAGCGGCGTTTGCACAACACTGCGGCTTCTTGGTTTAGAAATGAGCGGTATATAACGTAAAGCCTAAGTGCGTGTGAGGCGTTTTTTCTGGTCCTTGGTAAAATTAATAGCTCACATAACCATGGTGCTAGGCGAGCATTTGTCGATTTAAGAGCCGTATTTTCGCCCTGTAATTTCTTGTTCTTCCAGGTAGTAAACACAAAATTTAGAGCTCAATTGTATTAGCCACGTCTCACCGAAGCCCCGATAAAAGCCCTGACTTATCTCGTTCCAGCTTAGTTGTTTAGAAGCTATTTTTGGGAGGCTTAGCATAGAGATTTTCGACCTTGTGTACATTAACTTCGGGCAGCAATAGGCACCTCGGTGGGCCGTACCTTAAAGGAAGTTTAAACCTAGCCATTGCCGTAAGGTATTAGCACCTTTTCAAAACACAATGAAACAACTCTATTTCTTCTGTTTATTTGGAAAGTCGGTGCCTAGGTAATTTTTTAAATTGAAAATGCACATACGTGTTTGCCGACGCTAGTTCTCTGTTCCGCTGCAGTGTTTTACAGTGCAGTTTTTTCTTCTGAAGTATTCAGATTTATGGGTGTCTATGAATGGATAACTGTTTGGATCATTAAAAAATTCAGAGTTTGTGAAAATATAAAATACCAGTGCATTGACAGAAGAACACTTGTCGCTGTCACACGTTAGCAAAAAGAGCATTTGAATTTCAAACACGCGCATCACTGAATTCTTATAGCATTTTGGCCTTGTGAGCAGCAAACAAAGCATGAGCCACCAATTCGGCGATTTTGATTGTTGCATGATGAATGTACAATGAATGGAAACGTTCTGCACTTTAGGTAAATCTTCAACCAGATCAATGAGAGTCACTGGGGATGCAGTGGTCGTTTTTTTCTCGCTCAGCCAGCGTACCTCGTTTTCTCCGTTCTCTTGCGGTGGTAGCACAGATCAAGCGTTTCCTTAATTTGCTGGTTGCAATATGCACCTTGTTCTTGGTTCTTTTTGCCATTCTGTTTTTTTCCAGTGTTCTCACTAAAAAATGACACAAGACACACATACCTCTGTGAACACCAGTCGTACGCCCACACATCCCTTGTAAATAATGCTTCTTAGCAGCGCACTTTGTCCTTTCGCTGTGCCAGCAAATATATTTTTTGAATTCTGCATTATAGAATATTATTACTGGAGATTTATCCGCCTCCCTAAGAAATGCCGAACTCTCGTTGTAGGGAAGTTGAAGCACACATTTTTTTTTTCAAAAGGAGTGGGTACCTGTTGCCGGGATTCTTATGGTAGATCACAAGGCAGCAGCAGTTGGTTGTGGTACAGGTACCTTTTTTTGTGCCTTCGTGACAAGTGCAGTGGGAAGTTCGGAAATAAACAAGGAACTGCAGCACTCCGCAATGCTCATGCACTTTGGTCGAGTTTAACTTCTTCGTTGAGATATGCTTATATGTCTTGAATATGTCGCTTTCATTAAAGCGAACATCGTTCATTGCGGGTCTTTCCCAAACTTTCCCATAAATCCTTTCCACTTTTGCAGTAACAGCGGATCAGATGGTGGAGAGAAGTGGCATTTCTCGGGGCCTATCCTGTAAACGCTTGCGCGCCTGAACTTACAAAAAACGAAAAAACGAAAAAAAATTGTCGTTATGATGTCCGGAAGGTCTGAACTACGGCGCAGGGAAAAGCAGCAACAGGAGAACCAACCTCGGCAGACGTACATGCACACAAGCTCAGTGAGCTTACACATGATCGCTCCCTCAATTTCAACAATCGGAGAGTTTTCTACGTCGTAGAGCCTGGGTGTTTCTGGTACTGTAGCCGTCGAATTGTCTTCAGAGGACTGTGGAAGCATGCCAAGTGCACAGAAAGTGACGTGCACACATGCAGAAAAAACGTGCGACCGAGTACTGGCCCGGAAGGCACGAAACTGCAGTGCCAGTGAAGCCTGGAGCTAGCGGAGAATAGCTGGTTGCTTGGCGCGAAGTGAGACTGCAGCGCCCCACACTCGTCTGGAGAAAACGGCGCCCGCCTTGAAAGGAGGAGTTTGTAAACTGAAAAAGTATCTATAAACGTTGACTATCCTCTCCTTTAGCGGTCAGCGCCCTCCCCGTGCTGCGGCGCTCCTGCGCGCCAAGTTTGTTTTTGCTTGTTTATTATTTTTTAGTTCTCCGATCTGCCACGGCAAAGCGTGGCGCTACAACTTACCCCCATCTCTCGCAGACAGACGAAGGCTGCGTGTGAAGAATGTATCATGAAGCTCAAATCGCCGAAGTCGCACCCGACGACAACTGCCACAATTGCAGGTATCGATAGGGGTGGACTGTTGTACCCAAGCATAGCATTTGTTAGCTTTGTTAGCCTGCTTGAATATGCTGCCTCACGAGCGGCATCTTTGCTGATCAAACGACCACAGCCACTGCAGAAGTTCACGCGTGCCGTGCTTCCATCTGTTATTAAGAACCCCCTGTTCAAATGTGAAAGAAATGACAGTTTAGCCCATACAACTGCACTTGTTGGCTCATTCTCGTGAAGTTTCTGCGACCCATTCTGGCAACTTTTTCCAGCAACGTATTCGAGGCTCATGTGAAAAGGAAGTTGCTGCACGCCATGCTACACTCACGAAAGGTGCTCAAGGTTTGAGCTTGGCAAAAAATAAAATGTACTGGAATTTCACATTGCATGAAGTGTGTTCCTTCTGCATGAGAATTTTCTTTAGTATAACATAGATGAGTTTCTGAAATAATGGGCTTAAGCATTTAATTAGTGGGTTAATCAGGGGCACAGCAGTTACGAGGGTCTACTAAGGCAAGTGCAGCAAAATATATTTTCAGAAACATTCGGGTCAATTGCAGTTACAGAGAATGCATTTGAATTTTGCCTTTGTAAGTAACATAAGTGTGCTGGTTTCAATGGGACAAATGATTAAGTGCCGCTGCTTGTAGGAGGCTAAATGTATGGTAAGTTCAGCAACTTGGTCCACGTAATGCATAAAAACGGTGTGTTTAGTATGGTCGTGGTTATACGTAGCTTACGCTGCTTTATAAAAAGCCTGGAGCTAATCATACTCCATGTAATTCGTGATCTCGAAGTAATACGTGCGCTAAAAAGCTTCCAACTCTGAAACTTAGACTCGGATGATTCAATGTGCTACAAGAAACGAAAATGCGAGCATTGCAGTTTCGGCACTTCTCTTCGTTCGAATGGGCGGAATAAATTGCACAGCTACAACAGTCCTTAGAGGTTTCTACTTCAGCAAATAATGACAGACTTCTCGACCACGAAGACGTTGAAATGTCATGTCTGAAGAACCAAGTGCCATCAATGTTTTTATTTAAACGGCGGCACCCTGTGAGAACCGCTAGTCGCGCACGGCAGGGCTCCCATTGACATTCTTATTACAATGCCGACATTATTAACAATGGTGTCGCAATGAAGGATGCGTGAATGTTCACCACACAGCGTCACAGAAAATTTTCCACACAGCACACACACAGCAGCCGCGTTGAATAATTCTTGGGACCGCTGAAATGAGCCGAGGCATGCCGTCAATGCGCCTACTTCACGTTCGTGGCCTCGTCTCTGCGCACTAGTCAAACAGAAAATTCCAAGATCATCACGCAAGTTACTAAAGAAAAAAAAATATATCTGCCGCGGCACATTACAAACCGTTTTGACAGTAAAAGAAAAAAAAATACCTGCCGTGGAACTCTCGAAACGCGGGAACCATTCCAACGGAGCTGCGCACTTTTCAAGTTGTCGCGTCGGCTGCTATGGGGTTCAAGTTGAGGCGGCCTCTCGTTACACTTTTGTAACTAGACAAACACGTGACCCTCCAATGTTGGAGTCAAGCGCAGCCTTAGAGAGAACCGGTATGAGCCACGGCCGGACTCGACGCTCCTTCTCCGGCGCTCCCCTGGAGCGTGCGGAAGGAGCGTCGAGTCCGGCCGTGTATGAGCAGGTCCCCAATTTATAGAGGAGGTCGTGTCGGACAATAAGTTAGTGTGCATTTTTCCTGTTAGAGGTGCTCAACGCGGCTGAAATTTTTATACCAGGATTTGTCCAAAAACCGTTAAAATAGTAGTTACTACTTCATTTTTATAAAACATTGAAAGAAATATTTTTGTTTTACTTGTACTAATAAGACACGAGCAGTGATTGTTTTAGTTCAAGTATTAAAATTATCCTGGCGCTCGAAAAGCAGCAGCCATAGTGTCCTGTGCCATTGGCATCAATTGCGTATCTGTCGGTTGCGTTTCTGTCGATGCGTTTTTGTCGAACTGCGTTTCTGTCGGTGGGGTACACAGATTGTTGTTTCTTGCTTTATGAATTACTCAGTTAACAGGAAATGTGCAGGCTTCAAACTTTGTGGACAAGGCATGTCATGGGGTGCACATACTGTACTTCAATACTTTGCATAGAGTATCACATATAACTAGGTAACAAATGGGCTTGTAGTACTGCATATTTTGCAGCACTTATTTTTCACATTGTGTATAGATTGCTGTGAATTTAAAGACTGTTGCAAGGCAGTGGTAGGTACAGCTATAGTACTGTTGAAACAGTTACAGATACTACGTGCATGTTGGGATTGACACTATCAAAGTTCTAAAAAAACTGTGCAAGAACACGTGCCTTCTTTAAGCAAGACATGTCTTGCAGAGCAATCGTAGAGCCGAACCATGAGAGTAAAATACCTAGAAGAATAACGAAGAATAAGAATGGGAAGATCACATTCGGCAAGCATTCTCAAATCATTAATGATAATCTGTTACTAACCCTCAAGAGGAAGGTATATAACAGTTGCGTCTTGCCCGTGCTTACCTACAAAGCAGAAACCTGGAGGCTTACAAAGAGGGTTCAACTTAAGTTGAGGACAACGCAGGGAGCGATGAAAAAAAATGATAGGTGTAACCTTAACGCAAGAAGAAAGCAGAGTGGGTCAGAGAACAAATTGGTGTTAAGGATATCGTAGTTGAAATCAAGAAGAAGAAATAGACATGGGCTGGGCACATAGTGCGCAGGCAAGATAACCGCTGGTAATTAAGAGTAACTGACCAGACTCACAGAGAAGGAAAACACATGAAGTGAAGGGAGAAGGTTAGGTGGGCCAGTTATTTTAAAAAGTTTGTACGTATGACGTGGCAGCAGAAAGCACAGGACCAAGTTGATTGGTCGATCATGGGAGAGGCCTTTGTCCTGCAGTGGGTGTAATCAGCCTGATGATTCGCGAAAACAAGCACCGACATGCACGCAAGCAGTGAGCCTTAGTGTTTCAACGTATGTCAATATTTGTGCTTCGAAACATGTTTGTTTACATGACAGAGCTAATTCAATCAAAATGAGAAGTCATCAGTAATTTGCATTCGCCTACATTTATTCCACTCTGACTCCATGACCGTCATTCCTAGCTTGTCCAAGGGCTCTAGTTCAGCATCCGAAATCTTATCTGCTGAGAAATGCTGCTGTTCAGTTGTTTTCCTCCTCTAGTAAATTTAGTTTGGTTTGCTTTTGCAAAATGTTGTGATCACTCTGGACAGACTTGTGCGAGCAGCAACGAAAACAAGGGGCTCCCATTGTCGAGAGATTTCCCTCATTAGAAATGCACAGGGCTGCGCGCTTTTACTTAAGCGAGTTCAAATAACAACCTTTTTTACTGTAATATTATTTGTTCTGTGTAAAATACCTGACGCATGACAAGGCATTTGTAAAAGTATGTTAATCTTTAGCATAACAATGACTGAATGCACTGAGTAGGTATAATCAAAGCTGGCCAGTGTTTGTACATGTTGATGATTCGAATGTCTACTAGCAGGTAGTTCCTTGATATTGCTGTGAAATATGTAGCCAAAAGGCTTAGTTTTGTATGATACCCGTTTTAAGAGCGAGGCAGACAGCTAGGAAGTAGTGAAGAATAAATATATGAATTCAGCTTCTGCCGTTGTCTATCGTTTGAGCAGTGTCTTGGATGACTAGGCACCAATGGCAAAAAAACAACTCATTTATTCATATGTCAATGCAAAGCATAAAAACTTTGAAGGTCATTCAAAAAGTAGGGGCTATTTGGTTTCAAGCAAAGTAAATATTCATTAGCAAAAGTTTTTATTGGTGGACTTGGTTGAGCAAAACCCGCTTCACTTTTCTACAGAATCACTGCTAACTTCTTAGCGCTTCTCGTACCGTAGCAGAAGTTTCTTTAGTCAATCTGAATAAAAGATTGCCGCTTGGTGATTGAACCTGTTGCGAATGGTGCTCTTGAATTTCCCAACGTCTCACTGTCAGTTCAAAAACGCTCATCCACTTGATTTCCTTTAGTGTTTGAGTTGGTCGATAAGCGTTATTGGAACCTAGCTTTGTGATATCTGGGCATATCAACTACATTTGTGTAAATTGTAGCGAGGCCAACAAGAGGAACTTTGTCTTACAGACCAGGAACTGTTAGTCCTCAGTCTATTGCAATATCCTGTCCGCTTGAACAGTTTGGATGGTCTGGATGCTTGGCGTGGTGCTGCACTCTTTTTTGTAGGCATTTGTGCAGCCATTTCGGAATTTTTAATACCTTGTTCCGACTCTTGTTTCACTCCTCACAGTTGGTCCTTGAACTGTGCACACCAACTCGTAAATTGAAAAAGCTAGTGATTATTTTGCATGCAAATATGTAAATACAGTGTGCACCCCATAACAGGTGGGAGTAACAATATTCGCCAACATTATTGTCTGCGTTCCCCGTCAAGAAGATGACTACTGAGCCAAAACAATCACTTTAGTACTTTCGCTGAGAAATAGCAGATTGTGCTGTGCACATAACTCCTCAGTCTGATGTGCAAGTACTTAATGATTAGGAAATGCCCCTTACTTTGTGAATAAACATCGTAGAAAATTTTATTACGCAGATTTGACTGTAATGATTACAGTATTCACTGCCTACCTTTATAAGATTGCTACCGTGACTTCCAGCACTTCTCAGCTGTCTGGTGTTACTAGTTTTCCATATGTCCCTATTGTATGCGCATATGTCATGTGCAGTGTATTGCGAGTGCTATCCACTGGTGCATTATTTCTTTTTTACAAATCAGTTCTTTTGCGAACACCAACAGGCATCCTCTATCTAGTGTGTCAGCTGATCTACAGTAGGCGAGCAAGTGTAGCTAGTTCTCTTAATTTGTTATCCGTGACAACTTTCACAAGAATGTTGAGTTGCTGAAATGTTTGACTCTTGCTTTCATTATTCGCCAACTGCTACTCAATTTAAGCGCCTGTCACTGCAACCCTTTTACCTCTCTTAAAACATAAAAGAAGTTTCCTTTTCAACATAATCAGTGTGCTCCTCGACGTAACGCTGGTGTAAAAAAAAACAACTCCAACTCCGCACAAGTTTGAATCGGTCAGCGAAAAAAAGGCTTCGACTCCAAATTGCGAACAAAAGAATTGTACATCATAAGGGGTTCTAAAGTTACATTCCTGTAAGAAGAGGATATCGACATGACGCGACCTTGCGAAGTGCATGACTTCTCTCTGCTTATCTTGACGTCTGATACCCCTGACCTTCAAGGAGACAAAATGCACCGTAGCCATTGTGAAAAGGAGTGTGCATGCAAACTTCAGCAAAACCCCTTGCAGAGGGTGGGGCGAGCACTCAACGAGTGAACATGACTAAAAAGATAAATATTCTGACGTCGTCAGAGCATTAGCGAGGTTTTGGGGCTTACTACTGCCCGTAGAGCCCTCAGAGTCCATGGTCGGTGGGTGGGCACGTTTCGTGGCTGGATGGTCGAGTTACATGGCGCTGGCACCGACACTCGCACCAGCGACCACACCTGTAATCTGGTAAGTGGGGTTAGACAGGCTTAGTTTACGGGTCTGGGCAGAGTATTTGCCGGCGCGGGCGCTCGGCGTTGTAAGCGGCATAATCACCGTCGTGGTCTTGGCTGGGCCGATGACAGGAGCTTCTGCGCGTTCCGTTGTTCGGGTGCCGCGTCCTATCGAAGCTCTCGGCGCCTTGGTGCTGCTGGTGGCGCCAACTATGTCGGAATTGTAGCCCTCGTGGTCTCTGCTAAGTACGGGCACACTGGCTTCGACTTTGGATGAGCTGTGGTCTTCATAGGCGTCCGGCGAGAAGTCGCTGGTCTCGGACGGGGCGTGTAGGGTTGACGAGGCTTTCTTAGACAGGGAAGGCAAGTCTCCTGCATCTTGTGGTTCAGCATGGGCGTCAGTGTCACTTGTATAATTGTCGCTCACAGGCTCGAGCGCCGGATAATTATCTTGCAATGAGGGCATGAGGTTGGTGCACGCTTGTTCTTCGGTTGCCGCTGCTGCAGCCGTTGCGAAGGACTTTGGGCGTACGCAGTCAGCTGTTGCATGGCCTACCGAGCACTTGCGGCTTGGTTCTGCGCATCCTTTTGTGGCATGTCCAAACACGTTGCAGCACGTGCAACGGGGCGTGGCACAATCTTTGGCAATGTGGCCAGCAATCTTGCTCTTAGAGCACACTTTCTTGACACCCCGGTAGTCACACATGACATTGTAGCCTTGAACTGTCAGAAAATTTGGTATTTGGCTTTTCATTTTCACTCGCGCCACATGGACACCTGTGCCAACCCCAGGGCGGCCTTTGAACACTGGCTCGTGGATATGTTGCACGTTGCCGTAGGCGGAGAGAGCAGTCGCTAGAGCAGCGTCGCCTATCCACAGCGGTACCTGGAAGACTGTGACGTGGACTATTTCAGCACCTACGCTGACTAGTGGAACTGATTCGCCGTTCAAGAGAATGGCGCCCCAGCTCTTGAGCTTGGTGGCTGCATGGACGTTCGCGGCTGCGGCGCCGAACTTTGCACCTCCCATGTGCTGGAGGGACTTGATACCGGCTGGGCCGGTTACTGCTTCGAGGGCATCTATGATGTTGTCGATGGTGCTCCCCTCTGGAGCGCTGAAGTTAAAGCAATGAGCTTTCGGCGGTGGCGCTGCGAAAGCCATCACACTTCCGTCCTGGCCCTGGCTCCCACGGCTTGCGCTGTGGTGCCCGGGCGTTGGCTCACGATGAAGGCCTGGACAGAGCCGAGGGGTTGTCCAGGGGTTCGCTTGATGCTCGTTGTGACCGGGTCGACGACTGGCAGCGTGCCTGGTCGCAGGAATCCCGGCACCAGGTAAGCGGCGAACGCAGCGTCGGCCGTCGATCAAGTGACAAGTGGCGAACCGTGCGGCATTTTATACTGTTGCCATCGAATATTCAAGCGTTATCGCTAGCGGCGATGTAGATTCATGAATAATCTGTAAAGTTCACGAAGCGGGCGTAATCTTAACAAAACGAATTACTACAGCCTCGAAGCTTCTCATACATTGTAGGCTCGGTTTGCGCTGAACGTAGTGTAACGGGGAGATAACAAAACTTGAGGAAAAGAACGCGGCAATATCCACAAGCGGAAGTATTGCCGAACGAGAAAGTCTGACAAAAAACTCCCCTTATAAATACTTATTCCTAGGTGTTTGATATTTTTATTCTGCCACCACTTTATTGTGCAATAATACCTAACCTTGTTGCATGCTACATACTCTTATAATAATGAAACAAACAACTGTACTGTGTCCGCTCCAACACTTATTGGTATTTTTTAACACGAAGCTAATTTGTCGCACTTAAGGATCCAGTTCTTCCACTCTGCGACGTAGAGCACGTATTCTTTCTCTAGATACTCCTCATAAAAATTCTAGGTAATTAATCGTTAAAAAAGAACCAGATATCAGAAACAAGGTATCGCTATCGCGTTGGCCAAAGTAAGTTCAAGTTGGTTGGTGGTCAGCATTGAAAACTGATTTATAGCTTAGTTTTTACGATAGAGCAATGAAAAAATAGATACAGGGAGAGATGGAATCGCCGACTGATATTACCGAAGAGAGATACAGAGAGAGAGATAATCAGAGCAGAAAGGCAGGGAGGTTAACCAAGCTTGGCTCGGTTGGCTACGCTACAATTGGGGTGGGGGAAAGGGATAATAATAGAAAGGACAGAGATAGAAAAGAAGAGTAGTAGGAAAGAGAGTGATGGATAGTCAGCTTGAGACTTAACAGCACGGGCTCACACTGTTCTTTCACAAGCGGTCGTGAAGTCTGGTGGTTCTCAAAAGGTACAAGAGAACTTTCGTGGCTTTGCGCGTATGGGAAACCGTCGGCCAAGGTCCCAGGATCTTCTGCTCTGTAAGCGGCCGTGAATCCAGCTGACAGAGCTTGGCTTCCATAATACGTCAATCAGACTGGTATGCTGGGCAATGGCATGAAATGTGCTCAAGCGTTTCCTCGCAGGCGCAGGTGTTGCATGCCGAAGAGCTCGCCATTCCAAGGAGACATGGTTTATCGCCTGGCTTTCTACTCTAGAGGTCGGATGCTGACAATGATTTACTCATGCGTCATATATACACGAAACTTTAATAATAATAATAATAATAATAATATTAATAATAATAATAATAATAATAATAATAATAATAATAATAATAATAATAATAATAATAATAATATAATTACAACTGCGGATTTATGTCCCGAAAGTACGACATTATTATAAAAAATAGCGCAGTGTAGGGCTCAGGAAATCTTCAACGACAGGTGTTGCTTTGCGTGCCCTGAAGTCGCATCGCACAGACCTCTACATTTTCGGCTGGCATTGTAATGTGACCACTGGAAAGGGTATTGAACCCACGACCTCTAGTTCATCAGCCGAAAGCACTAGCCATTGTTCTACCGACCACGCTATCAATAGAAACACTCAAAAAGTTGTAGACTGGTGGCGCCGGCGTGCTGTGAGAATGAGCCAGTGCAGACGAGTTGTGCGGCTCTGGCGACGGACGATGGGTGGCAGCCGCATTGTTAATAGATCGCTGGGCTGGTAGTGATTCGGGCTGCGAAAATTCTTGCCTGCACAATTTTCTGCCGCACAACTTCTCCAACTGAAGCCATCGGCGTTCTTGCGGAGTTACAAAGAAGTTGCGGATCTTTTCACGAACAATCTCGCGAAATAGCTCACGCAGAAACCTTCATTGCAGGCCGTCAGAGCAGAGACGCCTATTGAGGCACCGTTTGGTCGGTCGTAATAGCGATACCGTTGCTGCAGTGCGCGCTCGATAGCTGTAGCATCTTTGATGAATACCGCAGTGGTCGTTGGTGTATTGTGGAGAAGGCCGTCAAACAGCTGTTCTTTGACGCCTCGCATCAGATGGCGGAGTTTCTCGGCTTCAGGCATATCAGGGTCAGCACGTGCAAATAGGCGCGTCATGTCCTCCACAAACATGGCGACACTCTCATTCGGTTTCTGGACGCGAGACTCGATGAGTTGCTGAGCAAAGTCATGGTGGTCGTTGTTTGCGAAGGTGCTGATAATTTGCTGCCGAAATTCATCCCATGAAGACAGCGTTGCTTCGTTGTTTTCATACCACGTACGAGCGCTCTCTGCTAAAGTAAAGTAGGTGCGTGTAAGCTTTAGCTTGGTGGTCCAGCGGTTTGACTTAGCGACTCACTCATAATGGGCTAACCAGTCCTCAACGTCTTCATAGCCTTACCATGGAATGTTTCCGGAATCTGAGCCAGCTCAAAAGTCAGCTGGGAAGCACCTGCAGTTGCCATTTCTCCAGGCGGAGTGCTATGCTGGGAAAGTTCCAGGGGAATCGCCTCAAGACTAAAGTCTCGCTGTCGGCGACTGTAGCAATGGACAGGGGTATCCACTAAAGGAACGGGTTGCGGTGTCAGACTTGAAGTGCCGGGCCGCGGAGGAATCCCGAGCATCAGTTGTAGAAGTCAAGCACCTCCACCAGTGTCACAATGTGTCACACACATTGTGTTACATAGCAGTTCACATAGCACATAGCAGACAAGTGTCCCATAGCAGTTCTTGTTGTAATCTACAACGTTCTAATCATTCTTTTTTTCTTTTCCCCGTAAGCCCTGATGATGTCTCTACAGCAATCAAAAGTCTCAAAGAAACCGGCCCTGGTATAGATAAAATCTCAGCACGACACTTAAACTTGCAGTAGACATTATTTCTGAACCACTTTCTATAATTATAAACCTTGTGTTCAAGCATGGCAGTTTCCCTACTTCTCTAAAAATAGCTAAAGACCTTCCGATGTTTAAAAAGGGCGACAAGCAATCTATTTCTAACTATCGCCCCATCTGTATTTTTTCTTCCCTGAGCAGAGTCATCAAAAAACTGTTAATAACTCGGCTAAACAAATACCTTAATAAAGTTAATATACTGAAGCCCTGTCAATTTGGCTTTCGCGCTGGAAGTTCTACTAACCTTGCTATTTTTTCCCTATCAGACTTCATCAAACACTCCATAGACGCAGGATTTGTAGTAGGGTCAGTTTTCCTAGACTTCACAAAGGCATTCGATACCATTAATCATGTCATTTATCCAAGAAACTGGAATCATACGGTATTACAGGTCCATCCCTCAAATTTTTAAACAGTTTCCTCCTTAACAGAAAGCATACTGTTTACATATTGGGCTCATTTTCTTCTACTAAAACAATAAATCAAGGGGTTCCTGAAGGGTCATTACTGGGTCCGTTACTTTTTTCACTTTACATTAATGACCTTCCTGACAATATACACATGGCTCACTGCGTTTTATATGCTGATGATACTACCATTTCCATTGCTGATAGATGTATTGACAACGTCACTAATAAATGAAATGCTGTACTTTGTAGCGTGTCAAAATGGTGCCAGGAAAATTTCCTAATTATTAATCCAAATAAATCTAAGTTTATGGTTTTTAGATCAGCTCAACGCAAGTTTACTTCCTCACCACAGCTCACAGGTAACTCTCAGGTGATTAATATCAGCGACAGTGTATCTTTTCTTGGCGTTCACCTCGACGCTAACCTCAACTTCACTCTCCATATTGCTCACATTAGAAAAACGGCAGCATTCGGCATTCGCGCATTACTCAAAGCTCGCTCATACTTTTCTCATAAAGCACTCCTTTCACTTTACTTCGCATTCATTCATTCTCATATCACTTATGGCATCGCATCATGGGGGAATACTTACCAGTGTCATGTTTCATCCGTACAACATTTACAAAATCGAGCTATTCGCGCTATTTTTAACTATACTCGCGACAGTAGCGCCGCTCCCCTTCTTCAAAGAAATAAAATATTAACTGTTAGCAATCTATTCAGGTTTAATCTAATTATGTTTCTGCGTAAACAAATAAGAAATCAACTTTCTGCTAATTTCTTTGATCCTAAGATGTTAGTTATTACTAACACAACCAGGTTTGCGGCTAATATTAACTTGTTACTTCCTAAGGTTCGTACTAACTATGGTATATCATCTTCTCTCTTCTGTATCATCACCATATAGAATAATTTGCCCACTTCGCTAAAATGCAAAGTTTCTTTAATTTTATTTAAAAACTCACTAAAAGAGTACCTGTTAAATAGTCTATCTATCTTCTTTGTGTTGTTTTATGTTGTAATATTTGTTTTTTTTTTTGATTCCATGCCTTTTTTCATTCTGCTTTATATATTTTTGTTTCCACGATTCTAACAGCTGCTTGTGCTTTTATTATTTGTAATCATCACCGAGGGTCCCGTTGCAGTCTTGTACTTTGGGACCCTCGTCTGTATATTTTACACCCTGTAACATCCTTTTATGACATGATAATAAACCGATTGATTGATTGATTGATTGAATGTGCAAAGAACAGGACATGAGGCTTCCTTTCGACGTTAACAGCAAGGCTCTATTGGCACACAAAAACAAAGCGCAAGAGCAGACGCGCAACGTCGTCTTCCTAGAAAACGCCAGAGACCGCCACACGTGATGCTGGCTTCTTCCTCCTTTGGTGCTTACGGCTGATAACCGTGAGAATATTGTTACGAATAAATAAATATAGCACCCATTACTATATAAACTCTTTATTTAGGGCGAACTTGTGCCCGTAAACTCAAATCTAAAATGGTCAGCCAAAAATGTCTCTTGCTCGCTGACTCCAACTTCGTCGGTCTCTTCCTCTGCCCCTCGAGTCTCGTGGCGTAGCATCGTGGCGTTGTAGTACGGTGTTCCATGGCGCGGCTTTCTTGCTACTTGCTTGGCGGCTTTTACGAATGCGAATTGTGGCACGCGTCTTCTGTGATGGTTGAGCTGTGGCATTAGTCCCCCTCTTAGCACGCATCGCCCCGATGCGTAGAGCCGGCTGACAGTTTCTAAACAATAGGACTTGTCCTTGTGTTAGACGACGTGAGTCAGTTCACTTGTTCAGTTCTTGTCGTAGTCAGGTTTCATACGTACTACATGTACAACTTCCGGGAGATTCCTGCGTCGTGTTGTGCATACTTGACCTTCAGGGATCACTTCGAAGTTTAATGGGCCTAGCTGACGAAGAACCCTATAAGGGACAAAATAGCGCCGCATAAGCTTTTCTGATAGGCCACGTGCACGTACAGGCGTCCAGACCCACACTTGGTCTCCCGGGGAGTACTGAACGTCCCTTCGTCTTAGATTGTAACGGTGCGCGTCGACGTCCTGCTGTTGAATGATGCGGTTCCGTGCTTGTTGTCACGCCTCTTCTGCCCCTTCTACATATTCGCTTAAGTCAGGGTCCTCTTTATTCGTGCTGTTGACAGGCAGGATCGCGTCTAATGTCGTTATTACTGTCCGATCATAAACAAGTTGAAATGGCGTGAAGTGGGTTGTCTCTTGTGTGCGGTATTGTATGCAAATGTAGCATACGGTAATATGGTGTCCCAAGTCCGATGCTCGACGTCCACATACATCGCGATCATGTCAGCAAGCGTCCTGTTAAGCCTTTCAGTTAACCCGTTAGTTTGTGGATAGTATGCGGTAGTTCTTCTGTGGTCGGTGTGCGTTAGTTTCATGATACACTATACTAGCCTGGCAGTGAACGCAGTTTCTTTGTCAGTTATACGGACTTTAGGTGTGCCATGTCGCAGCACTATCTGGGTCACAAAAAACTGAGCCACTTCATTTGCCGTTCTTTTTGTGAGAGATGACGGCTCGGCATACCGGGTCATGTAGTCGGTTGCTACAACTATCCAGCGCTTCCCAAACAATGACATAGAAAATGGTCCTAGCAAATCCATTCCGACCTGCTGAAACGGGACTTTCGGTGGCTCTATAGGTTCCAAAGACCTGCTGGTTTTAGGGGTAGTACTTTGCGTCTTTGGCATTCTCGACATGATCTTACGTAATGCTGTACTGAATCCATCAATTTTGGCTAGTAATATCTCCGGTGGATTCTTGCCAAAGTCCTACTAATGCCCAAGTGACCTGCCGATGGGTCATCATGACTGACACGCTTCTAAAATTTTCGCTCGCAGTGATGATGGTTTCAGCAGTAGGAACGTTTCACCAGTGTGTTGGAAGTTTCTCTTGTAGAGAACGTTGTTGCGGAGGACGTAGGAACGTAGTCCACGGATGAAAACTCGCGGTACTTCGACTTGCTGCCCCTCTGAGTATTGAATGAGCAGAAGTAATTCTGGGTCCGTTCGTTGATCATGAGCCATCTCCGACACATTCACAGCTCCAAGAAATGCGGAGTCTTGTTCATGCTCAGGAGATGAGGTCTGGACTGGTGCTCGTCATAAGCAATCCGCGTCATTGTGCTTGTGGCCAGACTTGTAGACTACGGTGATGTCATATTCTTGTAGATGCAGGCTCCATCTAGCAAGTCTTCCGGAAGGATCCTTGAGGTTCGCAAGCCAGCACAATGAATGATGTTCACTGATGGCTCGGAATGGTCTACCGTATAAATATGGACGGAACTTACTGATGGCCCATATAACGGCGAGACATCCCTTTTCCGTAGCTGAATAATTATACTCAGCTTTCGACAGAGTGCGGCTTGCATAAGCAATAACTTTTAGATGCGGAAGCATCTTATACTCGCGCCTTGTAGTGCGCCGTCCGCGCCGTCCGCACCGCTTCTCGAACATTCGACAGCTGACGCGCGCGCATGCGCCGTCGCGCCGTCGCCCACCATCTGTGCCGCGCGCGCTTCTCCTTCGAGAACATTCGACAGCTGACAGCGCATGCGCCGTCGCGCCGTCACCATCTGTGCCGCGCGCGCGCTTCTCCTTCGAGACGATTCAACAGCTGACAGTGCATGCGCTGTCGCGCTGTATATATACTCAAGGTCGGCGCTCGCTCGCTCAGTTGCCGCTCGTCGGTTGGTTTGTACGGCACGTCGACGTCCAAGGTCGCGGTGAAATGAATTCCAATGAATCCACAAACACAATGATCGACGTCCCTTCGACCAGCGCCGTCCTTTCGCATACGTGTGTACGTGTTCACTCATTTAAACCCCCCCTCCTACAACCACGTTAACCAATTTAGCCATCGACCCAAGTAAGTCGCAATTTAACACCCCATTTCACAACCACGTTAACATATTTAGCCATCGACCCAAGTAAGTCGCACTTTAACACCCCGTTAACCAATTATATGCTCCGCATCCTCCTCAGTGTTTCCCAGAGGGAAGCTGCGGGCAATTTTTTTTCTTCCCCGTTCTGCCATTGAACATAAATAGCACCGAGGCCAACGTTGCTGGCGTCCGTATGAATGCCTGTTTTGGCATCTTCGTCAAAATTAGCGAGTATGGGAGGTGACTGCAAACGCCGTCGTAACTCAGAGAAGGCGTCTTCTTGCTCTTGGTGCCAGATGAATGGCACACCTTCCTTCGAAATCCATGTCAGTGGTTCCGCAATCTTGGAGAAGTTTTCAACGAAGCGCCTATAGTAGGCACAAAGCCCCAGGAAACGTCGCATAGCTTTCTTGTCTCTTGGCCTTCGTAAATTTCAACCGCAGTGACCTTATCCGGATCTGGGCGGACACCGTGAGAACTGACAATGCGCCTGATAAACCGAAGCTCTCGGAATCGAAAGTGGCACTTTTCGGGTTTGATCGTAAGTGCAGCCATACGAATAGCGCCCAGTACCATTCTCAATCTCTGTACGTGCTGATTTGACGTAGTGGAAAAAATTACTACGCCATCAAGATAGACAAGACATAACTGCCATTTGAGGCCGGAGAGCACAGTGTCCATCATCCTCTGGAAGGTAGCGGGAGCAGAACACAAACCAAATGGGAGTACTTTGAACTCGTAGAGTCCGTCGGGTGTCACAAACGCCGTCTTTTCACAATCTCGTTCGTCGACTTCTATTTGACAGTACACGCTCTTTAGATCCAACGATGAAAAAAGTGAGCATTGCGCAGTTTATCGAACGTATCGTCGACTCGTGGGATTGGGTACACGTCTCGCTTCGTGACGAGGTTAAGTTTTCTGTATTCAACACAGAATCGCATGGTGTTGTCTTTCTTCGCCAGTACTACCGGCGATGCCCATGGGCTTTTGGAGGGTTGTATAACATCGTCGTCTAGCATCTCCTGTACTTGCTTCTTTATCGCCTCCCTTTCTTTCGAAGCTACTCGGTATGGATGCTTACATACTGGTCTAAAGTGCCCTTCGATTACAATGCGGTGCTTCGCTACAGGCGTACGTCCGACTTTCGATGAAGAGGAAAAACACTGTGAA
Source organism: Rhipicephalus annulatus (assembly GCA_013436015.1). Classification (NCBI taxonomy): domain Eukaryota; kingdom Metazoa; phylum Arthropoda; class Arachnida; order Ixodida; family Ixodidae; genus Rhipicephalus; species Rhipicephalus annulatus. The sequence goes on from WOVY01011390.1 coordinate 85,130, forward strand.
TTCCTTGATCAACTCCACAACCTGGTCTTTCTGCAGAGATGAAAGCTCTTGCTCAACGTCTATTTTCTCGAGGACACTGTCCACTGTTGAGGGCGTTGTACGTACTTTTTCTATGATGGAAGCATCTGAGACTTGTACGTAGTCATGAAGTAATGCTATGGCTGCTCCCTTCGCCACATGCTGTACCTCGTTGGTAAAGTTAGTCAATAGCACATCAGTATATCCGTTCCGCAGGTTCACTAGACCTCTCGCCACGCGTATCCTCCTTGTGAGTAGCAGTCCGATATTTCCATAGGCTAGTCCGGCATATTCACTAAAAACGTCGCTTTTCACAGAAACTGTCCCGCTGCTACGTGGCGGCACTGTCACAACTTCATCCACAATACGAAGAGGCGAAACAATTGGTTGCTCCGCATGACACACGGCAACAGCGTTCTCTGTAGAGAAAGAAACTTGGGATTTCCGCAAGTCGATGATGGCACTGTTTGCTTGCAGGAAGTCCAAGCCCAGTATTGCCTCACGGGAACATTCAGGGAGAACAATAAAACTGCAGACGTACACATGGCCTCTTATTCCCACTCTCGCTGTGCACAATCCTACGGGGCTGACTAAATGCCCTCCGGCGGTGCGTATCTGCGGTGCGGTCCAATGAGTGAGCACTTTCTTCAGCTTCTTTGCGAGCATGCTACTTATTACTGAGTAGTCTGCACCTGTGTCTATTAACGCTATGGTTTCGACGTCGTCGATTCTGACTTGTAGCTCGGATGTCACGTCACCAATACTGCGCTTGTCCGTCGTTGTGTTAGTGTCGTCGTCTGATCCGGTTAGCGATGGAGGGTTTTCAGTTTTCCGAAAATCAGTGGCCCTACCTCCATAGGTCGCTGGTTCTAGTTTTCCCGTCGCGGGCTTGGTGAACTACGCCTCGGGAAAGTAGATGATGGGTGTGGACTCGGCGACTTATTGCGCATTGGTGCAATCGACCGCGATTCATGTCGCTGAGTGTTTGGATAGGCATAGCGCGAAGATAAATATTCTTCGATTTCGTAAGGGCGCTCACCGTTACGAGGGCAGGGTGCATTCACTGGGAAGCCACGTAGCCCGACCCGACGGTAGTGGCATGTCCGATAAAGATGACCTGCCTCCCCACAGTGGTAGCAGAGGGGCCGCTGGTCTGCCGTGCGCCATACATCACTTTTGCGGAGTCTCGCTTCTGGCATCGGCGGTGGCGTACTGCGAGGAAAGGTCGGTGGCATAACGGGAGCTTGTGCAAAGCTCGGGCGTCTCATGTCTTGCCGTACGACTTGCGCGTAGGACAGCTGTGGCTGAGGTTCCGGTTGCGTGTGGTGTGGCACCTGAGGCTGCGGTTGAATAATTGCTTGCCGCACTTCTTCACGTACAATGTCCGCCATTGAGGGCATCGCTGGAGGACTTTGGGGAAGTTGCAGTTTCTGGAGCTCCTCCTTAACAATAGCCCTCACCATTTCCCAGAGGACGCCAACGTTAGTGGGGAGGGTTGTTGACTACGCACTGGCTGAAGAGACGCTGAAGTCTCTGTTGTACAGTCGCGCACATTGTTGTAGTGTCATTTTCATGGTCGTTGCCTCGGACCGGAACTCCGCCACAGTTCGCGGTGGATTACGCACCAGGCCTGCGAAAATTTCTTCTTTTACACCACGCATTAGGTGCTGCAACTTCTTCTCTTCAGCCATGTTTTGGTCGGCTCGGCGGAAGAGCCGTGACATGTCTTCTGTGTACATGGCCACGCTCTCGTTATTTCGTTGGTTCCTCGCCTGAAGAGCAGCCTCTGTTTTCTCTTTGCGTGCGTGTTCGGATAGGTTGCGATTAGCTCTCGTCGGAAGTCGTCCCACGACAGCAAGGACGCTTCGTGGTTCTCGAAACACGTACGTGCCGAATCTTGCAGGGCGACGTAAACGTAACGAAGTTTTCGGGCTTCGTCCCAACCAATCAAACGTGCAACGCGCTCGAAGCCTTCAAGCCAGTCCTCGGCGTCTTCAAAGGTCTCACCGTGGAAGACCTCTGGTGTACGTGGTGAATCCACAATGAGGTGAGATGGAGATGGCATCGACTCAGTGGCCATCGCAGTGACGCTTGTGGTTGAGGTCTCGACAGGTCTTGATGAGTCAATTAGGGGGCCAAACTCGGGCTGCTCACTACGTAGTCGGCAACTCGTGCGTTGGTGCACAGGTGTCAATTCTGCTGGCTCCAATCTTCTGGGATCTCCAATCTTCTGGGATTGGTGGGCTTGGAATCATACCCAGCACCTTCACCAGATTGTTACGAATAAATATAGCACCTGGTACTATATAAACTCTTTATTTAGGGCGAACTTGTGCCCGTGAACTTAAAGCTAAAAATGGTCAGCCAAAAATGTCTCTTGCTCGCTGACTCCAACTTCGTCGGCCTTTTCCTCTGCCCCTCGAGTCTCGTGCCGGTCCCGTGGCGTAGCATCGTGGCGCGTGCAGGACGGTGTTCCATGGCGCGGCTTTCTTGCTACTTGCTTGGCGCTTTGACGAACGCGAATTGTGGCACGCGTCTTCTGCGATGGTCGAGCTGTGGCAATATATACCTAAACTTTATCATTCATAAGGATTCATTCAGAGATATTCACGTGGAAAATACAGGATTCGAACAATGGTTATGTATAAATAGATACTAACAAAGCTAACAAGGAAGATTTCTCCATGTTTGCCCGTTGTCAAGATGTAAAATGCACGCTTCGTTTTTCTCGAGGTTTTAAGGAAATGCATAGGTGTCCTTCGTGAAATGCGAAGTCACGTCCGCTCTACTCAGCGAGTGCTCGTGGCAGCCGCGGAGACTCTCAAATCACATGAATTGCTCATACGCGCTTTTCAGTGTTCATGACTTTGTAACATCGCTTGGTGGCTGATATGGCATCGTTGCCGACGGTGCTCAAACGACACCGCATTCGAATGCCTCATGGAAGGGAAGCCCTCAAGAAGCGCTTGAATTCATTCAAGTCACAACAGCTGGCCGGTCCTATTCTTTTCCCTCATGAGGCATGCGCGATCTGCGTTTGTGTTGTCGCAGATATTTTATTTTTTTTGCTGTACTTACGTAGTGACAAAAGATGACTGTGAGCAAACAAAAAACGCAGCACAAAAAGCTGCACAAGGAACAAGCGCATGAACTGTTTATTGCATAGCTCGATGAATTACATAGCACATGCGCAAGAAATCAATGAAATAGAAGAGAAGAATTTATTATAATAACACTTTTGCTACCTCACACACATGCCGATATATGTATGTTTGCCACGGGAAGGGGGTATCGAACTTGACTGCCGAAATGTTCTTACTTTCGCAGTTGTATATATGTTTTCACGCCCACTCAAAACACATGAACTAACGTAAATAAAGAAAGGGTTCCCGACAACCACCCTATCTCCGAAAAATAATAATTTCAAGCTGCTCTCCCAGCTTAAAAAGTGAAATGCGGAGAGAAGGCCTTGTTGTTTGTGTTGTGCATGATTGGAAAACAGCATGGAAAACGACATAAAATACAACTGAGGGAACGTACTTACCGTTGACTCTCAACATTTTTTGGAAGACAAAAAAAATGGCAGACCCCACGTACAGTGGGAATCGATGATATGCGAATCACGAATGAGGAAAGTTTATATGTCAGTTTAAAATCAGAACAACGTAAATTATGCCGTACATAGCTTTCATGCCATAATTATTATGTTTGGACGTGTCATTTACCTTCATCCGCTATTCACGCCACCTGATACAAAATTTGGTATATGTGGAGGAAGCAAAACGGCCGCGAGCGTGCTATGAGCGTAGCATGTAGTCATGTTTTACATGACACGCATATCATGATTATCATGTTTGGGCGTGTCATTCAACTTTGCCGTCTATGGAAGTCATGGAATACCGGTTTGGTATACGTGAAGCTAGAGAAACGCCCGTGAGCGCATCATGAGCGTGGCATATGGTCGTAATGTTAAATGAAACGCATCTGATGATTATCATGTTTGCACCAGTCACATACCTTTGTCGTTTATTCACGCCCGTAATACCAAACTTGGAATATGTGAAGCTAGCGAAACGCCAGGGAGAGCATCATGAAGGGCCCAATATACTGCGACGTAAATTTGACGAGCGCACGCTGGGTGCAGCGACGCTACTCAAGCAAAATGCGAACAGTCTATAGTCGTACGACAGACGCGACCAGCGTCTGTCGGCGCAGTCTGGCGGCAACCGGCGTGAAATGCGACATGCTGCATTTCGCACTAACGATGTTACCCAGAATGCACCGCGTCTGCCTAGCTTCGTGAAAAAAGGGACGCTTGGCGTGCTCAAACGCGCATGCGTTAAAGCAACGCTGTGCGGCGCGTGCCTGCGAGTATATGCTAGGTAGTTCAGCGCCTGGCGTGGCATCGCCGGCAGACGCGACGAAACAAACGCTGGAGCACACGCGCACCGGGTCACGTCTAAGTGTATTGGCGCCTTGAGTGTGGCATGTAGTCACGCTCTTAGATGACACGCATCTCATAATTATTATGTTTCCACCAGTCACATACCTTCGTCATCCATTCGCATGATGTACCAAAAATTTTGGCATATCATAATCTAGCGAGACGGCCATGAGCGCATAATGAGCGCAGCATGTAGTCATGTTGTTGCATGACACGCATCACATGATTATCATGCTTGCACCAGTCACATCTCTGCGTTGTCCATTCACATCCAGTAATACCGAATTTGGTGTATGTGATGCTAGCAAATCGGCTGTGAAGGCATCATCAGTGTGGCTTGTAGTCATAATGTCACATCACGCGCATCTCATGATTATCATGTTTGCATCAGTCACATACCTTCGTCATCCATTCGCATCACGTAACGCCGAATTTGGTATATGTGAATCTAGCGAGACGGCTGCGAGCGCATCATCAGCGTGGCGTGTAGTCATGATTCATGACTTACATGATATTCAAGTCATAATTTCCACGTTAGGGTTTGTCGTTTGCGTTAACCATGCAATCATGTCTTACCCTACCACTTCTGCAACATGTCATGTTAATGGGACCACCGCGAGAGTACCAAGACTATGAAGTGTAAATAATGACATTCATAACATACTTGTCATGATTTTTATGTCACTACTAGTCAAACATGCTCGTCAGACAGTCATGTTATGCCATACCAAATTTGGTATCGACATCATTGTCCAAACCGCCAGGAGAGCTACAAGTCCTAGGCGGCTAGATAGATAGATAGATAGGTAGGCAAAAGACACGCTGCTTATCGCAGTTTCTGCTGGGTTTTCAATGGTGTATGTGGTGTTCTCAATAAAGCAACGAGGAAAAACAAATGGCAACATATCCACGGAGTGAATGATGAATAGTGGGGCGAAGCATCCGTCCGGCCATTCGTTCTCGCTTCCATTCATCCATGCGTGCGTCTGTGTGGCCGCAAGTGCTTCCATCTTCCCGTCCATGCGTGCGTCTGTTCGTGCATCCGCATGTTCATCTGTGTGTCCGTCCCTGCTTACGTCCTTGCATACGCTCCTGCGTCCGTCCATGCGTCCATCTGTCCGTGCAGCCATCCTTGCACCCGTCCATGCATCTCTCTGTGTGTGAGTGTTCGTCCACCTATTCAGCACTCCAAGTACCACCATCTCGCATCTTTTCATCTTATATTTCCCATAGAGAAGCACCGCCGTCCAGCGGACAATCCAAGGACTGAAGGAGAGGAGGCACACACACACTTTCTTACGGCTTGCATTTGCACTTCGTGTCTACTTGCCACCTTTAACCACCTCGAGTTCATGGTATATACTAGTTCACTGTATTCATTGCACTTTAATCCAACGCTCGCTAAACCTTTCTAAAGCCTAGGAGGTTACGCCCAGCGAGTATAACGTAGCAATTCTTTCTTATATTCTGTGCGTTGTTGAACAATAAATATTTGCAGCGTGCGCGTTAACTGAAAGCCGAATTCTCCTGTCTCTCATTCCTCCTTAGCAGCCATAGGCAAGTGCATTGAGAATTACCTTTTATTGTTCAACAACGCACAGAAGAAATCTCTCGCCGGCAGCACCTTGGGGGTCAAAATGAGATACTTGTTACACACTACTACTACGGCTACGAGAAACGAACGGGTGCCGCTATAACAAGCTTCGCCCCTAAAAATAGTATGCTGAGGAACTTTGTCACGGCTGGATGTGAGTGGCGCCTCACAACTTAGTTTTCTTTATTGGCACACGTCGCAGCCTTCAGCGCTTATAGCTTTCACAATGCTTATGGCGTCTCACAGCATCGTTTTGTTGGCGCACGTCGCAGCCTTCAGCGCTTACGGTGGAAGTTACGTGCGGGTGTCGCTATAATTTTACCCATAGTGTCGACATTAGCCTACCTGTATTTACGAAAATGAAATGGGTCTATAGTCTGACGCCAGGCGTGACCAGCGTCAATCAGCGCGGACGGCAGCAACCGGCGAAAATGCGACATGCTGCATTTTCAGCCGATGCGTTACCCAGACAACCCTGCGTCTCCCTCTTTTCTTGATGGAAGGACGTCGGACGCACTCAAACACGCATGTGTCAAAGCAACGCAGCGCGGCGCGCGCCTGCCAGCATATGGTAGGCCCGGCGGCGCGTTTACAAAGGCGAGCGGATAGAGCCACCCAGAATGCACCGCGGGCCAGCGCTCTTGGAGGCTATGCATTTCCGCCGGCCTAACTGTGTCATCGCGCTGTCACTCCCCGCACTTTCGTATAGTGTTGCCGGAGGCTGCTGCTGCAGGTAGCGGGGGGGCCACCCCTTGCTCGCAAAGGAAACCCCTCGTGGCTTTTGGACCTACGGCGAGTTGAGTTGTATACTCGCGAAGAAATTGTGTGCGCCCACCTGTCGCTTCTCGCAACCGAAAGCCGGCTCGTTCAAGACACAAGTGGGCACTGGAACGACGTGATCAAGAAAAGGAAAACCCTCTGCGATTGACATCTCGCAATCGGTTCATGTTTCAAGCAGTGCGCGCGCCTTGTATCGCCGCTGCGCTGCGCTCCTCGCTCTGCCCAATGTTTTGCCGGCCCGTTATCAACGATGTAAGTTTGGATGTTTACTAAGTCGTATGCAATCAACACAAAACGACGCGATCACGTACTTTTGCAAGCCTTGCCTCGTCGCTGGTCAGAAAGGGGCTTTCGGAAAAATCACACTCCGCTACGTCGCGGTCGTCACTTCAGGGTTAATTAGCTTTAGCTGATGCTCAGCACTGACTTCTAAGCTACGCATTATGAATAGGAACGTGCCATGCCACACGGAGACCTTCCAAACACCATTGTGCGGCTTAAAAAAGTAAAGCTTCCGGCCTCGCCCGTTCATATATTCAATGCCTCCTTTGTATATTACACGGACAAGCTAATACGTCATCGTTAAGGCAAAAGAACGCCGCTGATTAATTATTGCCTATCGGCGGAATTAAGGTTCGAACAAAAACAAAATTTTTCTGGTGCGTCCTGCAGAAAAAAGCGCCCGTGTTTTCTTTTTTGGCGCTTCAGTGCAGCATGCACGTGTAATGCGGTGAAGCTGTGAGGGCACGCGCAACTTTATAATATGCGACCGAGCACCTCGACATGGTGTTTTTCTCTTTTTTTCTACAACCCGCCCTTGTCCAACAAGCAGTCATGCGAACTTGATGGCAAGTAAAAAAAACATACCTGGCCACTAGTGCCACATAGCCGTCACATGAAATTGACATAAAAGCAGGAGTGCAGACCATGCATAGAGATACACTAGAGATACACTGGAGGACCATGCTCTGAATGAAACATAGAGAACTTTGATGCTAGTGTCTGTGGCAGGTGCAACGCACAGCGCTTCAGCTAGCATGGCAGGGAAGGGTAGTACAGGAATGTGTCTAATGTTCGTTCTTTTAGCTCAGTGTGGCCTGAATTCGCTTTGCCACAAGACAAAGTTTAGCAAAGGTTTAAAATCAATGCATAGCTATAAACACAGCCACAAGTGCATGGGAAGCCTGCAAACACGAAAACTAGGCAAATCTGTGAAGTACCCATCATTCCCATGGCAACTAAACGACTGCAGTGCCAGAGTTAATTTTAGGAAACTATGAGACCATAAAAGTCACCCAGGATCTTGCAATTGCACCTTGTTTTATTTTTGCATCATTTAAAAACAACGCTTTGCAAATGAAATGCCATTCGAAGTATCACAGGATCATTGCTTGCTAAGACACCTCATCATCCAACCTTGTATAGGTGAGAGCCAGTCCTTACGCATGTACCTGTTCAAATAAACATCCGTTCATGTGACTGCCTGATTTGTGCAAGGATTATAAGATTCAATAAGACTTTACAATTCATTTGTATACACTTTAGAAACAGATATTGAATTCAATGCAGCAAATAGTTCACCTGCCTTTTGCAGCACAGCATATGCCAGGTAGAAAATGCAGCAAAGGCAAATATATTCTGGAAATTGTTTTGCAAAGCCTTCACAGGCATGGTGGCAAATATATCGGTTAATGCCAGCAATGTCTATTTTCTGCGAAGCTCTAAAAGCTCTTGCACGAGTTGTCTAAAATGCCTATACACCTCTTCAGCCTATGAACTTGGCGTTTCACTGCAATGTATTGTTAAAGTCAGAGGAAATAGTAAACCGCCTATAAGACTTATAAGTTGTTGTAAAAAGAAAAAGCAATATATTTCTTAGTATTGAAGAAGCATTCTGAACAAATTTAGACCAACTGAGGCTGCCACAAGTGGCCTTGAAAATGTAAAAATGCTTGCCAACATAAGTTGCTGGTCTAATATGGAGGCCACGCATTTCAGTCAGCTGTACAGATCGATGCTAAGTCTTTGTAATGTTATGAAAATATTCATAATAGCACCTATAGACACAGCATAATAAACCCAGTTTATTATGTCTTTTGGCAATGAGGATAAAAGATAGCTTATTCCTTTGCATACATTTCTAATATTTCTGCAGTTATGAAGATTAGAAGCTTGACGACTGCTGGCATACTAGTTTATGTTTCTCAAAGAGATGTGGACATCTAAAAATCCAGAAGCCCGAAATATAAATTTCAAAAAGTGCGAGGGTATCCAAATGCAGAGCTGTGAAATGTTATGCTCACACCTCTGTTTAATCTCTATACGAAGTTTCGGTTCAGCAAGGCATTATACAAGTATCGATGTTCTAATGGCTCATGACTGGCATGTGTATTTGCACAAGTTTTTCACTGCCATTCAGGGTTGTTGCAAGTACTGTACTGAGCATGTGTTTCTCTTTCCCCCTAAAATATCCCTGGTGACAGCACTGTTGCCAGCACCATAAATGAAGCAATGCAGGCAGTGACTACAGTGCCAAATGCATGAAACACCTCGACATTGAGGTCTCGTCATACAAACTAGCTAATCTCAAACTTTGCGAATGATTGGGCTACGGCCCAAGTGGTGCAAGGGTTTCTTGCGAGAAGAAAAAAAAGTAATAAAAGTGAACTGCTCTCTTAGCCCTTTCAGATACCACCTACGAAGAACTGTATGTACTTGTGTGAAACTGACATTTCAAGGCACTCGATATTCTATTGCAACAAAAATAGCGGCATAACACGAGGTGCATTCAAAAAGAAACCGAACTTGTGCTTTACTGTAGTCTTTGACTTTGTTTCTCGGCCACAAGTATGGCCAAACAAAAAATTTCATCTTGGAAGTGCCGCCTGCTGCCTTACTCCATATCACAACTATGTGACATCTGGTGGAGGTGGTTTCTTTTATGTTATGGGCGCCCCCATCAAGCCATGAACCCAGCTCCAGTGCCAAAAAAGATACCCGACGCCGACCTTGAGCCTGTAATCTTCAACTTCTTCAAACATCAATGTTACATTCTGTATTTACAAGCTAAATTATGTATTGTGTTTGTTGTCCATACACAGCTAACATTGTGTAATGATGAGTTTATTCTTTGTTTAGTAGCTGTTCATGCTGCATTTTCCTTGTCTACTTTGCAACCAGTCCGCTCTATTATGCCGTAAGGATTTTGAGAGTAAATAAAATAAAAATAAATATGCAACTGTATGCTGCAAAACGAAGTTAAATAAAGAGATTAGAAAGTCAATATATTTTGATTTTTCTTAGCCCCTACAAATACAAATAGAAAAATCAAGTGGTGTACACAATTGTGTACATAGCGTGTCAAACGGTTGACATTCACCCAGCATTCCTTGCAAGCACTGAAAGCCGATGATTCAGTCCTTTTTATGCCAACTTAGTCGAACATCAGGGGTTGGCACTCCTTTAAGAAGTGGAGTTCGCTTGTTTGGGATTAAACAAAACCAACTTCTTGCTTCAAAAACTAACATTTTTCAGGCAAAGTAACATGAAGTATCAACATTTTTAGGCTTGCTCTTGTAATTATTACAGTTCATTTATAACTTTAGGGAGGTAAAAGGTTAAATTATGTGACAGCTTTGTGTTAGTAACAACAACAAAGCATTCAGAAATACTACACAAAGGCAGCTGCTGCCCCTATCACAGTACATGTCCACAATGAGGAGAACGTTACAATACCTTGTGTAGCACATGTGAGAAAAAGACTGAACAGGTTTTCACACAACCAATGTTTTCTTTATTTTCTGTCCCACTCGCGCCAGTATTGCTGCTGCATCGCACGTGATCACGTGCATCCCCTTCTTCCATCACGACGCGATCCCCTTGCTTTTGGTCGCACTACAACCCAGCGGCATTCAAGCCCTTAGCACCGAGGTTCACACTGTTTTTGGTGGCCAGCCTGCAAGTAGAATAATACCAAAGTGTTTTTAAGTATCGCGTTCTGCGACCTGCTTTCAAGTCAAATTTTATTCTAGTTTCTCAGAACTTTGCAAGGATATATGAGGAAATGGAAACAGTCAGCAATCCTAGATGTATCAGAACTATAGTACAAGTAAAGAAGAAGGCAGGAAATTGAACACACAGAGAAGCACACAAGCAGCACAATAAAGAGGACCCCAAGACATAATGCATACAACACCATGAGGAGTGCATTGTCGATGACATATTTTGATCAATATTTTCGGCAAGCAGCACACCTATAGGGTACTGCACATGGAGATGCATGTCAACTGTAAGCACACAGTATTGAGTTAACATGGCTCACATTTTTCTATGCTTCATGGGCATGTAGGACTGCCTTGTGGGGGGTGCGCGGAAATGGATGGTGGCGCTTTTGCGCTGAGAAGCAGCAAAGGTGGCTCAATAAGGAATGAAAGCACCATTTGCAAGAAAAAAAGAGAGTTCAATTATTTTGTATTAACGGCGTGTTACTACTATGTCTTTTGTGTACCAAACTCATGAAAATGAACATTGGTGATTTTATTATTTACAAGTAAGCAAATACACAAGTGAAATAAAAACTGTCTGTTTGCATCAATTTTCACACACCCCACGGGCATTGAGAGACCATCTGGAGCTTCTGGTGGGTAGGGCACAATGACGATAAATCTATTCTAGCTTTATTTAGCGCTCATAAGTATGTAGGATGACTGCCAGTTGGGCGTGTTGGTAAAGGTTCATGATGAAACAAGTGCAAACAAGTGCAGTGTCCTCTCCGAGTCTGGGCTCATAAGTAATTTATTCATTCAAATGCAAGCTCTGAAGGCCAGAATGCAAGGCAGCACCCCAAGTAAGTCTTTCACTTTCAAGTGACCATGATAGTCCTCCACTGCTTTGCTGTTTTGTATCGCAATAAAAACCATACGTCTGAAGTGTCCAACATTCCAATGGCTTCTCTGGCGAGTGTGTAGAAATCCTCGGAAAAAATTTTTTATTCTGCGTTCAGTCTTCTTCCATCGGAGTGATGAACGCCCGGAACGATGGCTGGTGGACGTAATCACAGCGGTGTGAAAGTCTAAAACTGAAACCGTGTGCAGTTTTTGCAAGGCCTTTACCAGTAATACTACAAACACCGTACTGGTCGTATAAAGCACGGAAATTGTCAGATAATGTATTACCGAAGTTTCTCCAGCTTTGTTTAGTTAGCCTCAAAAACCACCACAGTTGAGGGGAAGAGTTTGTTCCAGCAACACTGGTACGCCAGCATTGTGAAACGAACTGTAGTGGTTTTACTCCTGCCAAGTGTGCATGCAACTAAAAAAAACATGAAATGTCCTTCACAAAACACCAGAATGTCCCCGCTGTCTTGCAGTTGTGTTTAGGTGTTCTGCGATGCATATGAGTTGAGAGCCAGCATGGGCAACATGATTAAGCGAAACGTGATAGCAAAATGTTCTCCAATGTTAGAACTTTGATAAGTACTGTTGTGCACTTTAAGCACAAATGATCGCGCAACATTACTAGATGACACTGGACCCACGGGCAAGGTTTGAAAATTTACTGAAATCAGTTGTGCTAATACTTGCCAAAGACTTTTTTGTTGTTGTTTTTAAGAGCGGCGCCAGACGCAGCACTCGCTTTTCTCCGCCGTAGGCAAGCACGCGACCGTCTCGCCGGCAGTGCCACAGTGCCTCTTTGAACGCGTGATAAAACAAGCAAAAGTGCTCTCTTGTGCAGTCTAAAGTTGCCTCAAGGTAATGAAATGCAATTTCAAGTTAAACATGTTTGTTTTAAAGCAAAGCCAGCCTACTTGCGAGCATTTCTGTGTGGATAAATTGAACCACATAGCTGCTGGGTGATGCCAGAAGTTGCTTTGTAGATTTTCAACACAAAATTACTCCTTTTGTATGGTAAAAAGCATGCTCATTGGTGCTATATTACAGCTTCATTGCACTAAAGATACTGCAAATTGATTACATATGTCGAGCCCTCCTCGCAGCGAATTCCGAATATGCATGAAACCTGACAAGACAGTTTGTATATTCTTGGTAATCGTCAGTTCAACCATTCAACATTTCATTGAAAAATATAGCCCTCCAACAGTTCGCCCTGTCAGAAAACATGCATGTGATTTTCGGCCACAACTTCTTTCACGCACCTGTCCAAAACAGCCAGAAGAAGCAAGAACTGCAAGGTTTAGTGATGGGCAAACAGTTATGTGAGGTTGAAAAAGTAGTAATTTGTTTGAATCATTTAAAATCCAGCATTTTTATTATAATCCAATAACCTTAAACATTTTACGAACAAGAAATAGGTTCACATAAAAAACAGCGCCAATAACGAGAGACAAGAACAAGAAGGAGACAGACAGCGGCACTGAACTTACAACAAGATTTATTTGCCAGAACCGCACAATATATACTTGGGCAGTATCTAACAAAAAAAGAAAATACAAAACAAACAAAACAGAATCCACCTAACCACCACATAGTCACCTTCACAGCGCACCATGAGCAGCACGTGTGCTAACGTGCCGAAGGAAATCTATTTCTTTTAATGATAGCGCAATCGAAGGCCTGCTGACACATGCACTGCCCAGCCTTTCTATTTCTGAAGCCTCATAAATTTCACGTATCAACTGGTCCCGATGCCGCCTAATGACGGTACAGTTGATACGTGAAATTTATGAGGCTTCAGAAATAGAAAGGCTGGGCAGTGCATGTGTCAGCAGGCCTTCGATTGCGCTATCATTAAAAGAAATAGATTTCCTTCGGCACGTTAGCACACGTGCTGCTCTTGGTGCGTTGTGAAGATGACTATGTGGTGGTTAGGTGGATTCTGTTTTGTTTGTTTTGTATTTTCTTTTTTTGTTACATACTGCCCAAGAATATATTGTGCGGTTCTGGCAAATAAATCTTGTTGTAAGTTCAGTGCCGCTGTCTGTCTCCTTCTTGTTCTTGTCTCTCGTTATTGGCGCTGTTTTTTATGTGAATCATGTCGTACCAACTCGCCCAAGCAACCACGTTAGCTACTTTCATTTCTAGTACATTGGGCTCTTTTAATTGTTTGACCGTTCAGCCATGTGTCATTGTCGCCATGTACGTCTACGCCGTGTGCAATGCCCGAAAGTTCTCTTTTCTTATCCGGTACAAACAACTCCCCCCCGACATTCTGCTGCTCTTCGGCGGTTTCAGACCTTCGCAGGGGCACGGTCTTCGGCTCCTCAAGGTCCTTAGTTCTGAGTGGCACCGACAAGCTCGTTTCTGCAAGCAGTGTTTGTTTCTCTCGCTTCAAGGGACTACGAACAACAATGGAGGCAAGCAGTGGCTCGATCACCTTGACCTAGCTAATGCCGCGGCGGAATTCTGTTGGCGGCAGATGCTGACTGAGCTACGAGCTTCGCTGCCAAAAAAGCCCTCCCCGAGCAAGGAAGGACTGCAATCTCTGGGGAATGTGTCTGTGCCTGAGAACATACGCAGTGTGCTTAGCCGTGGCCCCAAATATGCGGTTGAACCAAGAAGGTCAAGGGCAGAACGTCTGGGCTTGGTCCGCAGCATTTCTAGGAAGGTACCTGCTGACTGTGCCGAGAGGTGTGTTTCTGAGGGTTGTGACATTCTTTGCAACCATAGAGCAGGCTTAACCAGGGTTCCTGTAAAGAAGGTAAAAACCTTCCTGAAGGATAAGTCATTGTCTTTGGTAGCAGCAGATAAGGAGGGAGGTTTTGTTATTATTCCGAATGAAATCTATAAGAAAAAAGCAGGTGAAGCGCTTTTGTCTGTTTTTCAGCCCCAAGCTAATGTGTCGCTTCCGAAGGTTAAAACCTATGCAAAAAGTATCTGTAAAAGATTGAATCTTGATGGTTTGGCAAAAAATATGGATGGCGAGAAAAACCTTAGCATGGAAATTTTCTTTAACGCGAAAACGCACAAAGTTGACTGTCCTTTTCGTGTTATAGTATCGGAGGCCAACTCGTGGCAAAAAATACTGGCACAATTTCTTCAGGGAAAACTGATGTTATTAAGCATAGACGATCCATTCCTAGCAAAAAGTTCCGATGATGTGATTTCCGTGCTGAAAGATAACAAATTTTATGGCTACCAGGCATGCTCAATAGATATTAAAGGTCTGTACTACTCATTGCCACACAGTGAGCTTCTAGCTTGCATTCGCGGGTGCATTGACAGATTTGGCGTTGTGAATTACCAGAATGCAGTAGGCATATCTGTTGAAGGTTTTATGGAACTGCTACAGTATTACCTGAGGTCGACATTTGCAGAATGGGACGATCATATTTACTTGCAACGTCAAGGGGTGTGCATAGGATCGTGCATTGCGCCCATTTTGAGTGATTTATTTTTAGCCAGCCGTGATCGTGCCATTCAGAATTGCTTGGGATCCACATCTGTTAAGAGAGTATTTCGCTATGTTGACGATTTCCTTGTGTTGTTTCAAGCTGGAACCTCCTCGGATGGTCCGCCTTTGACTAGTATTTTAGAAATTTTCAGTAAGTGTCTTTCTCCGCTTGTTATAACACATGAAGTTCCGGACAGAGGAGCCATCAGGTTCCTAGATTTAATGTTAACGTTGAGTCCTTCCCACGTGTGTTGGGCCTATGAGCCACGCGCCAACAAGCCAATCCTCCCTTTTGGTTCAGCACATTCCAAAGTGGTGAAGCGCGCTATTGCTAAGACTTGCTACACAAACGCTTTGCGAAAGTCCTGCCATCACACAATTCTGTCCAGCTTTATTAAGCAAACTGAACGCCTTACAGAAGCTGGTTTCCCGATGTACGTTTTGACCGCCGTTGCTGAGTGTCTACTGAGAGAAATCAGAACGAGCCCAGAAAATAATGCTCAGAACCGTACAAAAGATAAGGGACGTGGGAAACGAAACTTCGTCGTTATTCCCTATATCCACGGCGTCACCCACAATCTCAAAAAAGTAGCCAGCAGGTGCGACGTAGACCTGGTTTTTTCTGCCCCAGAAAAACTGGCTAGGTTGTGCAGAGCCGTGAATCCTGGTTCGAGGGGCGAGCGAGGCTGCAAAGTCAAGCATCGAAAGAAGTACGTTCCATGCATTGAAGGAGTGGTGTACTCACTACCCCTGTCTTGCGGCAAGTGGTACATCGGCCAAACAGGGAAGTGTTTAAATGAGCGGCTGAAAGAGCACGCTCACAACGTCTCCTCTACAGTTTCGGGCCATCTCGGCATTCATTGCCGAGACTGCGGCTGTGTCCCTGATTTTCAGCTCTGTACCGTCATTAGGCGGCATCGGGACCAGTTGATACGTGAAATTTATGAGGCTTCAGAAATAGAAAGGCTGGGCAGTGCATGTGTCAGCAGGCCTTCGATTGCGCTATCATTAAAAGAAATAGATTTCCTTCGGCACGTTAGCACACGTGCTGCTCATGGTGCGTTGTGAAGATGACTATGTGGTGGTTAGGTGGATTCTGTTTTGTTTGTTTTGTATTTTCTTTTTTTGTTAGATACTGCCAAAGTATATATTGTGCGGTTCTGGCAAATAAATCTTGTTGTAAGTTCAGTGCCGCTGTCTGTCTCCTTCTTGTTCTTGTCTCTCGTTATTGGCGCTGTTTTTTATGTGAATCATGTCGTACCAACTCGCCCAAGCAACCACGTTAGCTAAGAAATAGGCTTGTACGAATATCACATGCGCTTGTGTAATTTCCTTGCCTCTTAGCAGTGTCTTTTTTTTTGCTCTTATACCAGGAATGTCTCTTTCTTGTAGATATTAGCGAACTCACTTCGGAGTCTACTCACTCTGACTCGGATCGAGACGCTAGTCTCAGAATGAGTTAACATTTCTGTGAGTGTGCGTCTAAATGAGTCCGTCTCTGGAAAATTTTGGTGTTTCCGAGTCCGAGCAAGTCCAAAGTGCAAGATACATTTCCTGAGGGAATCTGAATTCGATTTTTATTTACCAAGCTATGGTCATACCTACTCGTCTTCAGTATTACTATCCGCTTTACCTAGATCTGCGTTCATACTCGCGTCAATGCTCCCGTATTTCAAAGCCGTGTCTTTTATATACCATTTGCCCCGCAGGGGCGCCTGCGCAAGTAGGCGTTTGGTGTGTAGCGACACCACGGACCCGAGCTAACGGGGGAGTTTCTACTCCCTCCCACGCCTAGCCGTGCATGGCTTCGCCGTGTCCGGGGAAAAGGGGATCCTGGGGGTTGAGCCGACGCTGGGTGATTGGACCTTTAAGGCCCCCGGCAGAGGCAACACACGCCTTTGGCCCCGGCTTCACGTAGACGGCACCCCTGGGCTGACCCACCCAGGGGAAATCGGCAGTCGCCTTTTCCTATCTCTCTCTGCCTATATCTTCGTCTTTATCTCTCACTATCTATCTGTCCTGTCTTCTACTCTCTTCTGTTTACTTCCAATTTTCCTGGCGGCAAGGGTTAACCCTGTGCAAACAGCCTACCTTGGTCTAGGCGCATTGGGTTATGGCAGTGTTGTACGGCTGGCGTCTGCAAGCTTTCAGCACCTGTAAACTTGCAGCGTCCCCTTGTTGGGCTCCGTGGTGGGTGGCCGCCAACGCTGCTGAACAAAAATAAGACCGGCATGCATAGCGCATTTCCTCTACTATCTGATCGTACCGGCCTAAAGCGGGTACGCACCGACGACATAAATCTCTTCAACCAGCCAATAGAAACTTTTCCCCACTTCCACGTCATTCACTGTGAAAAAACCGGAAAGCAAGCCAGGACCGTATCTCTTTTCGTAGTTGCCAGGTGTCTTACGGAAACTCTCGGGGCTGGATACAAAGTAACCAAAATGGCGAGCGGAGACCTTCTTCTAGAAATTCGGGAGAAAGCACAATTTGTAAAGCTAAACAGCCTCTCAACGTTTGGTGACGTACCGATCACCGTAACACCACACCGATCCATGAACACCACTCGCGGAGTGGTATCTGATGCTGACTTACTTGAGCTTACCGAGACTGAACTTTTGGAAGGGTGGAAGAGCCAAAATGTCAATAATGTACAGAGAATTATCATCAGAAGAGATAATAAGGAAATACCAACGAAACACTTGATACTCACGTTTGCATCCAGTGAACTACCAGATTCCATTCAAACAGGGTACACAAAGACATCTATCAGGCAGTATATACCAAATCCTCGTCGTTGCTTCCAATGCCAGAGGTATGGCCACGGCTCTAAAACCTGTCGTGGTCGCCAGACTTGTGCACAATGTGGAGTCCTAGGCCACGTGTCCGAGAACTGCAAAGAACCGCCACACTGTGTAAACTGCGAAGGAAACCATGCCGCATATTCACGCTCCTGCACATACTGGAAAAAAGAAAAAGAAATAATTACATTGAAGGTGAAGGAGAACATTACGTTTAAGGAAGCACGGCGAAGAGTCGCTCCATTCTATGGACCTACATACGCTGATGCGGCGCGTCAGGGGGCACCGCCGCACCAGCCCTCGCCACCCCTTCGGCCCGCGCAGAGCGAGCCGTCGGCTGTGGCACCTGCCCCCAAGGCGGCTTTAGCCCAGGCTACACCGCCTACTCCCAAACAGAGACCGGAGACTCCAGAGTCTTCGGGTCTCAAGACCTCCCCTCACCAGGCGAGGCCCAAAATCCAAACTAACAGCCGGCAGGTGCGGGCATCCAGTGCCTCCGAGGAGGCAATGGATACGTCGGCACCCTGGGTGCCGAAAGAGCGGCGTGGCTCCTTGGAGCGCGCCAAGAAAACAAAAAAGCAAATAACAGGGCCTGGTGACGGCCCTGTTAAGTGAACTCAAACTCCCCGTCTAAACAGCCACTCGCTTTTCGTACACACAGCATTATTTTACATTCACCATGAACACTCAAATTATACAATGGAACGTCAGGGGCCTTCTCAGAAACCTTGATGACATCCAAGAACTCCTACACGAACTCTCACCAAAAGTGCTGTGTGTACAAGAAACACACCTTAATTCAAAACACAGAAATTTTCTTCGTAAATACGTTATTTTTCGGAAGGACCGTGATGATGCCATGACATCATCCGGAGGTGTTGCCATCATAGTGAATTAAGGAATCGCATGCACACAATTACAACTCCAAACATCCCTTGAGGCAGTGGCTGTTCGTGTGGTTCTTTTTGATAAACTGATCACAATCTGCACCATTTACATTCCTCCTAGCTATCAGCTGCAAAAACGTGATTTACACTCTTTAATTGATGAACTTCCGGAACCTTATGTTCTCCTTGGAAACTTTAGTGCGCATAGCAGGCTATGGGGTGACTCTCGGTATGACGCGCGAGGTCGCCTAATCGAACAGTTCCTTCTCTCGTCGAGCGCGTGTCTCCTAAACCGAAAAGAACCAACCTATTATAATCTCGCCAATAACACCTACTCCTCCATAGACCTAAGCATAGTATCTCCATCCCTTGTGTCTCTACTCCAGTGGAAAGTCGTCAGTAATCTGTACGGAAGCGACAACTTCCCCGTAGTTTTGAGCACAAATACAGTAACTGAGTGTCCGCCACGTGTTCCCAAGTGGCTCATAAACAGAGCCGACTGGGAACAGTTTTATACCATCGCTCGTCTAGGTTGGAATGACATATGTACTTTGAACATTGATGTTGCTGTCAACTTCTTCACAGCGTTTTTGATTGATGCTGCCACAAAATGCATCCCACAAACAAATGGACACCCTGGAAAACGGCGTGTGCCATGGTGGAACTCTGAATGCCGAAACGCGCGCAAACAGCAAAACAGAGCTTGGAGGCTGCTTCGGAACTCACCGAACGCCGAAAATCTTGACACCTTCAAGAAAATAAAGTCTCAAGCTAGGAGAACGTGTCGGCAGGCCAGAAGAGAAAGCTGGCAGAAGTTTTTGTCAGGGATCAATTCATACACACAAGAGGCCAAAGTCTGGAACATGGTCGGTAGGATAGCAGGGAAACAAGTACACACACTTCCACTCGTAAACACTCAAGGTGATACCTTGGAAGATCAGGCAAACCTCCTCGGGGCACATTTTGAACGGGTGTCCAGCTCATCCCACTATACTGACACTTTCGAAAAATACAGAACAAGAATAGAAAAGCAGACACTCGAACACAAATCCACTACATACGAGGCATATCACCAAGCTTTCAGTCTAGCGGAGCTCCAAACATCCCTAAACTCCTGCAGTACTTCTGCCCCAGGTTCTGACCGTGTGGTGTATGAAATGTTAAAAAACCTACCAGCCGAAACACGAAAAACCCTACTTTGTTTGTACAATGCTATCTGGTTTTCTGGCACTATCCCTTCCTCCTGGAAAGAGGCTCTTATTATTCCCATTTTGAAAGATGGCAAGGACCCTTCTTTAGCTTCAAGTTATAGGCCTATTGCACTTACAAGCTGCTTGTGCAAAGTATTCGAAAAAATGATAAACTGCCGACTTGTACATATCCTTGAAACAAACAATTTGCTCGACCCATTTCAGTGCGGGTTTCGAGAAAGTAGATCCACCACAGACCACCTTGTTCGTATCGAGGCACAGATCAGAGACGCCTTTGTCCATAAAAAATATTTTCTCTCTGTGTTCCTCGATATCGAAAAGGCGTATGATACAACATGGCGTTTCGGAATTCTAAGAGACCTGTCCCACCTTGGTGTGCGCGGAAGAATGTTTCATATAATCGAAAGTTACCTGTCAAACCGGACATTCCGTGTCCGTCTGGGCAGTGTGCTCGCCCAAACATTTGTCCAGGAAACAGGCGTGCCACAAGGTGGCGTGCTTAGTTGCACACTTTTTAATATCAAAATGAATTCCTTGCACTTGTCCATGCCTCGCAATATGTTTTATTGTACATATGTCGACGACGTTCAGCTTGGCTTCAAGTCATGCAACTTGGCAATGTGTGAGCGGCAGGTTCAGCTGGGTTTAAATAAGGTCTCCAAATGGGCCGATGAAAATGGATTTCGACTTAACCCGCAAAAAAGCACGTGTGTTTTGTTCTCTCGAAAGAGAGCCATGCACTCGGAACCTGACATTCGACTGAACGGGCAACGTCTGTCCGTCAAAGCCGAGCATAAATTCTTAGGCCTAATCTTGGACAACAAGTTGACCTTCGTGCCGTACATCAAGTATTTAAAAACAAATTGTTTAAAAGCCATGAATGTTATTAAAGTGTTGTCACGTACTACGTGGGGTAGTGATAGGCGATGCCTCATGAATCTCTATAGAAGCCTCGTTCGCACCCGCTTAGATTATGGGGCCGTTGTCTATCAGTCTGCTACTCAAAGTGCCTTGAAGATGCTGGACCCCGTGCACCATTTGGGCATCCGCCTTTCTACGGGTGCTTTTCGCACCAGCCCCGTAGAAAGCCTTTTACGTTGAGTCAAATGAGTGGTCGCTTCATCTGCAGAGAACTTACATGTCCTTTGTTTATTTCCTTAAGGTGAAAGCAGATAAGAAGCACCCCTCATACTCTACCATTAATGATTTGTCAAGCTCCATTCTTTTTCAAAACAGGCCTTCAATGAGGCAGCCTTTCTCAGTTCGCCTGAAAGGTCTAGCTGAGGAAACTGGAGTCTCACTTGAACACAGTTTAATGGCTCCTGTAGCATATCTGCCACCGTGGCAGTGGCAGACTATAGACTGTGATGTGTCCTTTCTTGAAGTTACAAAACATGCGCTATTGCCCATATCCGAAAATACTTCCTGGAACTTCAACACAAATACACGCGTCCTGAGTTCTTTACAGATGCCTCCAAGTCCAACTCCTCTGTGTCCTACGCTGTTGTCGGCCCATCCTTTTCGGATGCTGGCCCTCTACATCCAGGCACAAGTATCTTCACAGCGGAAGCTTACGCGATACTTGTGGCAGCTAAACACATCAAACAATTACACATACAAAAAGCAGTAATTTATACAGACTCCCTCAGTGTGGTAACGGCTCTGCACAGTCTTAAAAATAAAAAAACCCGGTCCTCATCTCACTTTACTCCATTTTATGCACACTCTACACACTCAAACAACATGTTGTAGTGTGCTGGGTTCCAGGGCACCGTGAGATTCAAGGCAACGTGAGGGCGGATCAGCTCGCTGCATCCGTCCACAAAAGCACTGCCCCTACAACCATATCAATCCCGGCCCTCGATCTTAAGCCGACTCTCAAACGAAACCTCAGGGACTACTGGCAGAGCAAGTGGGATACACACACACAAAACAAACTACACGTTATCAAGCCACACCTTGGCCATTGGCCACCAGTATCAAAATCGCGTCTAACAGAGGTAACACTAACAAGACTCAGGATAGGACACACATACACGACACACACACACCTTTTGTCTGGTGGCAATCCACCATTGTGTGACAGATGTGGGGAATACTTAACCGTCCTTCACATGTTAATTCAGTGTAAACACTTAGAAACTCTTAGAAAACAACATTTTCCATTACTCTACCGACAACATATACCTTTACACCCTGCAATGTTTGTCGGTAGGGAACCGCTTTTTAGTCATAAATCATTGTTAGCGTTTTTAAAAGAAATTCATAGCTTTCATGTCATATACCCGGGCATACTGTAGCATGACCTCTCCAGAGAGGTTTTTGCTGCGGTGGCTGCACAAGAAAGCACATGCCTCACGGCCCTTGGACGCAAGGGTATGAACGAGTGAGGCACTTGTGCTAATGCCATACATATTCACCATCGTCTTTTATTATCACCAACTTTTGTCATCTATTCACACCACACACACCTTTCACGGCATGGTCATGATTTTATTACTTGTATGTTTTTACCCGCCTTACTGCGAGGAATTTTATGGCCCTTATACAGCCGCTTATCACAATCATTGTCCATATTTTTAGTAAGATAAACTGGCGTTCTTTGGCCGTGAATTGGCCCTTGCGCCATAGAACATCAAACATCATCGTTATATACCATTTGAATATTTATTGATCAGTGGCATGAATTGCATGGTGGAAGGCCTCAATTTTTCCCTAACCATTGACAACTAAAGGAAGTTGGTGATAACCTCTCCTTAAATACATTTAATAACAAAAAAGTTGGTGATGAATATATATTGCGCTGTCATCTCTTTCAAGAAAAACGACCTTACTGGTTTACGAGCACTTGTAACTCGTATTCGAAGGCACCATAAGAAAAGGTGCCAATAAGAGCATCGATTACGTGAAATTTCGGTGTTAAAAAGCACTGGCATTGTGGTCGAAAAAGACAGTGAGTCCGAGCGAGTCCAGCTGAACAAATTTTTGTGATAGTGAGTACGGCTCCCAAAAATGTTTATTGAGTCCGAGTCTGAGCAAGCTCCACAAGTTTTTCTGACTTACGCTACCTTGGGTTGAAGCAAAGTGGAAGCAAGTTTCTATTAAATGTATGATTTAAATATGACTACATTGCAAGTTGTACACAGTGAAATATTTGTGTTTAAAGGTTTCCTACTTGGCCCACATAACAAGCTTTTAAACTTAATAGGGCCCTCCAACACTTCGAAAAGTACACTGTTGTAGCCAAACACCGTCAGCAGCTAACACGAGAGATTATGGAGGCCAATAAAATGCAAATGCTGGGTGATCGATGTATCAGCGTGCCTTCGCTTGCTCTGACTAAAAAAGAAAGCGAGTTTCTGGCTTTGACACAATTGATTGTGAACTTGTGCTGAGCTGTGGCGTTGTAACCATATAATGAGATGATGATTGTCTTGCTGTGATGCAATACATTGCGCGGTGGTGTTCCGTCATGAGTATATATTTCCAGCATTTTCGTTAATAAAATTTCAGTTGTCAGCGCTCTTTCTGTCCTTGTATCTTCTTCTGCAGTTACATCGTAACTACTCGTAGTCTTGCGCTGTACAAATATGTTGAATCCCTATCACCAACTAGCCCAAGCATCTGTCTTATCAAGTTATGAAAAAAAACACTGTATACCCAAAATTTCCAAAACAAAGAAAATTCAGAATATACGATTTGAGAATAAATGACACAAGAACAGTACAACAAATTTATAAATGATGCATATGATGGTTCTATTCAAATAGACAAAGAAAATTGGAAGCGAGGTGCCACCTTATTGCTAGTGCTGTGCGGTATAAAGCATTGCTTGATTTTTTTTTGTAACACACATGAACTCAGTTTTCTCAATAAACTTTTGTTCTTATTGCGATAGGAGCCCACAAGTGTTTTAATATAGATGGATGTTATGATATGATCCCACTATAAATACAAATGTCCAATGAAATTCACTGTTTAAAATTAACAGGGTTGCAGGCACTATAACTTTACTGAGTTTTGAAAGGTCGCTTCACGGCATTGCGAATATCCCCAAAGTGGTTGGTTTCACCGCACAGAAAACCTATGCGGCAGCGAAACCACCTTTCAAAGCGATTACACACGGTGAATTATGTCTCACAGGCGCAGCCACTCAGTGATTTTCCGTGCAGGAAATTTTTGTTTTATCGGGGAATATCCGCCTGTCATTTTGAGCCAAAAGAAATCTTCGCAATATTGCAGGGTATTTCAGGAATGGTTAAATTCTCTTATGACGACCGATAATTAGCGGTCACAGTGCGCCTTCATCTGCTGTTATCGGTTTTTGTGCATGCACCACGCTAGCATAACCCTTAAGATTTGATATACGCGGAGCAATTTCTAGTTCATTATTGGTGTTAGACTTGAAGCCCGCAATGTGCAGTGTACTATCACTATATGAATGAATATGCCATGGCTTTGTTGTGCGGCAGCGGGTAGGCTAGTCATGATTTCAAAAGTGGCCAGTACACCATACACGTGTAATTATAGTGTTTGCGTAGATGAGCGCGGAAATGAGTACTGTTATGCAGGGAAATATGCTGGAACTTTCGTCAACGTTAACAGGGAAAAATCGCCGAAATAGGGAATTTTCATGTCTATGACTGCGAATTCTTCGGCGTAGAACGAAACATTACTGGCCACAGTGTACATGCTGAATCGGCGGTGACGTCAGACCACTGGGTCGTGTCCACGTGGTGTCCACGTGGTGTCCACGAAGTTCGTCCTACCACTGTGGTTGTGACCGTCAAGTTTGTACGAGTACCGATCGCGTTGTTGCACAATATCGAGGCACAATGGAGGAGATGCGTCAGCCACTTGAGGTCGTAAGAGATGACCAGCAGTCTACTGAACACGAGTCCGTGTTCCGAGCGAACTTGGCCGACGAAGACGCCGTCAATGAATGGATGGAAGCGTACAGCGTACGGACCAACACTTCTTGGATTGTCTGGCGCGTCCAGAGTGCTGGGGAAAGGTGGGTTTGTCTTGTCGATGCCATTTACTGCACTATAGCCGTTTGAGCGATCATTTACACAAAGCTTACAGCTGAAATCATAGTTTCGAAATTCCGCGCCGCGCTACAAGGCGATTTTATTGGTGTCATGGCGGCAGCTCCATTTGCGGTAATGAGGTTGCTGCGGCAATTGCGCCGAGATGTGAAAACTGCTACATACTGAAACATTTCGACCGAAGAGGCACAATTAACGCTGAGCGTGCGCCAAGACGTTTTCGCGGTCTTTCGGCGGAAAAAAAAGTGGTAGGCGATCGAAACACGAGTGCTTGACCATTTTTCAACATGGCGAAAAAACGCGCTCTGTCCCGTGTCCTCTACGCGCCTAGTTGCGCATCATATTCAATTGTGCTGCCAATCGGTAGTCTAGGCTCCTCAGGGCATGTGAGCCAAACATAGCCGCGGTCTTTCGGCGAAAAAAAAAGTGGTAGGCGATCAAAACACGAGTGCTTGACCATTTTTCACCATGGCGAAAAAACGCGCTCTGTCCCGTGTCCTCTACGCGCCTACTTGCGCATCATATTCAATTGTGCTGCCAATCGGTAGTCTAGGCTCCTCAGGGCATGTGAGCCAAACATAGCGCCGCACGTGAAACAGAATTTACAATTCTTAAACATCTTTAAATCGTTCGCTCTTCTCTCCCCCCAATGATGCCGTCAACCTAACCATGCCATAAACTCAAAGTGGACGGCCACTGGCTGATATGAAACCCCATGATGGGCAATGTTACCGCGGCCGTCCCAATATGCGGCGATGTTCGCTCGTCGCGCTGCAAGTAGCTTAGCATTCCAAAAAAAAAGGCGACGCGCGCTGGCGAACAGGTCTGCCTAATCTTGTCTTTTTTTATACATGCTTGTGTAGTTTTCAGCCCGCTCGCTAGTACAGAAAGCACTTAAAAACGCGAGCAACCCCATTAACTCTGGCCATACTTGACACTGAAAATTGTTGCGGCAGTCGATTCGTACGACAATGAACTCCTTTAAATAGCCATTAGATGACTACTTAAAAAATGTAGCAGGGTCTCTAAGTTACTGCTGTAAATTTTAGTGCTCATTGAACAACACAGATAAGAGCTGCATAGTCCTAAAATCTCTCCAGGCCAATAACATCTAGGTGGGAATACCAACAGTGTAGTAGACACGCCACTTGGCAGCTTAGCGTCCTTCCTGTCCCTGTCTTTTTTTCCTTGGTTGCTTCTGCATTCTGTTGATGCTGCTGGGGTTCCCACCAAGACTATATACCAACTTGCCCAACAAGCCATCTTAACTCAATAACTGAATACTCAACAGAGATTATTTGCTTGAGCTAATGATAATTAAGAGGCAGTTGACGAAAGCCACCTAGCTCTTGGTTGAGCTCACAATATTCATGTATAACTACCATCTGTTCGGAAACTTTGCCTGCTGCAACCGGTCTTGCACTACTGCAATGACATGCGCACACTGCAGTATCTTGAATGTGGCAACTTCAGCACCGAAGCATGTGCCCTATCATAAAACTTTGCTTGGTGCATATAGATTGCAACATTATGTGTCATTTCACCTAGCAGGCTCTGCAAAAGCTACAAGTATTGGCCTAACCAGCGATGCTGAAAAGGGTGGTAGCTGAACTTGCCATGTGTTGTAGCAGGCTCTTGGTATAAATACCCAACCTGATGTTAATGTCACGTTCATATACTGCCCGTCGTATGCAATTCTGCCACAAATTCTAGATGCCTCTTTTTTTTCTGGCTCGGGAGGGGAAGAGGGGACCGTCGCAAACAATACCAACTACAACTTATTTAACACATTGTCAAGTCAGGCAAAAAATATTCATTAAATTGTGGAGTCCAAAATATGTCATAATTGCTGAAGTTAAAGGTTATTGTGAGTATTGAATAATCCTTTGTTGCTTTCAGTCAACTGTCTGTACAGACAGAGTCCTTTCCTGGCGTGCACCGAGCCAAACGATTGTTCAACACTACCATCATCTTCATGATGGCATGGCAGCTGAAGCACCTCTGGGGTGCCCCAATGAGATGTGTGACAACCACTCGTATGGTGCTCATACAATCGTACGGTGCCATGCCATTGCACAGAATACAACATACGAGCAGCCAGCTGCAAATGTGATAAAAGCATAGCTATTTCAGCAGTGCAACTGTGAAAAGAGTTTTGTACTTCTAGTTATTCTTACTTAGATAATTATATTTTACAAAGCAGTGCATTATGAAAGAGCTTATTCCCATTTGCACCCATGTGTGTCATGCAGGATGGCTTTTCACAAAATTTGGCGCTGCCAGCATCACACAAAGAACAGGAAGAGTGGCCCACGCAATGCCAAGTGCATGGCAAAAGTTGACGTAAAAATAAAGCTGGCCACGTTTGACACCAAACGCAGGGACAAGTATCTGCAGAGAGAGGTGCCTCTTTCTGCAGTGATACGAATCGACGACAGGCACAGCCACAGCACCGACTCAGCGGATGCTCTGCGGCTACTTCGCGGCCCTAGGTCAACAAGGCAAACATTCCTCCGTTACTTCAGCGAAGGCATGTCCCCTAGTGAAGCAAGGAGACTGCGTGAGAGCAAGCTCTCTATGGAAGATGATGGCCCTGCAAAGCTGGCCAATGCGGCTTTAAATCCGCCTCAAAGAACGGTCTACCACTGGCACAGCGTTTGGAGGGAGGCCTGTTTTGGTGGTACCTACATCGACCCAGTGCTGGAACTGGAGGAAAAGGCTTCTTTGTATGCAGCTCAAGGTATGTCTAAACTTGTGGGAGAATCTGTCCTCTACGTAAAACAGTATTCATAAGCACTCATTTTCAATGTGTGAATGGTGAAGTTGTAGCTATGACCAATTACAGACACATTCAGCACAAAGCCTCATCTACTTGTGATTCATGCCAGTGGCTTTTTGGTTGTACACTGCACCTGCCAGTCAGAGCATACAATTACCATTATTTTCTTGGGAAGTAAGAAATGATGTATTTACTTTGAAACCCAGAATTTTTGGATGAATTTATGTTCCTGTGAAATCAGAAACATCAAATTCTTGGAGTAACCTTGAGTATGGCAAACTGAAAGCCTAAGAAGTGCACAGGCGGTCGGAGTTTCAAGTGGCGAAACCAGATCAGATTGATAGGGAAACCGAAATGATGAAAAAGAAAGGGGGGAAGAAGAACATATACATGACCAGATAAAAGAAATAACAAAAACGTTATTTACTTTCTTTGAGAGTGACACTGATTTATTTTTAAAAGGTTTTTGGTTCAAGGCATAAGTTGGCAATCTAGACCAACTGACACATTGCATGAGCATCAATTCACAGGGAACCAGCATTAATGAAGCTCGCGAGTCAGCCCATAGAAACAAACTGTGAAATATAAAACATGAAAAAAAGAAATGAGATGCCTCAAACTGGCCGGTCTATGTTTCAATGTAAGTATTTATCTTTGTCAAAGGCATTTTGTCCTTCTTGGCTGTTACTTGAAAGGATTAGTTGTAAATGTCATTAAAGGAAGAGTTGAAATTTCGGAAAGCATGACAGCAGTAGCAACCAGAGCTGTACAGAGTGTCAGCCACACAGGTCAATCTAGAGAGGCCATTTAAACTTTGGAGAAAACAAAAAAAAGAAAAGAAGCGTAAAGCGCAAGAACCGGACAAAGGAAGGCAATACAAAAATGGGTGCTGACTGCCAACTGAAATTCAATCAACAAAATCAAGGATACACGGATACAAAAAAATGGTTAGATTACAAATCTTCAATCATGCGCGTCACATCAAATTGATATTTTTTTCAAACAGATTAAGTAGCGGAGTGCTCGCACATCTATGGCCCCTTTGGTGGATGGCAAAAGCCTCAAATATCTCCCGTGCGAGCCTTTGACAACAGCATTTTAGGACTGTAACATCCGACAGACGAAGGCATGCTGCAGCCATGCCTAGCACAATGTGTGGCTAAATTACTACAAACACGAATCTTTACATGAATTGACACGTTTGCGAGGCCTATAACTAATGCACCGCCAAGTCTGTACCACAGACACACAGCCGCACGAACACTGAATTATGACATATATTGATCACTGGATGAACGGCTTCATATGTTTCTTTGAACAGCGTGCTGCGCTTCCTTCCTGTTCGTTCGCATGGCGGCACATTCCGCCTAGCTTGGTGGCACCGATTGCTCTCACTGTTCAGGAAGATGGTCAGGTATCTTAAACCTATCTTATCCTGGTCCTGGCGCCATACCATTGAAGACTGAGAAGTAGAGCCGAAACAGAGAACACCTTATTTGACAGATGCGAAACTAACAAAAAAAATTCAGCAGTTCCCATATACTTTGGGACTTCACATTATGTGAAGCATGCGGAGGGAAGGTGGCCGTGTTGTAATTTTTTTAGTCAGCGACATGTTATGAAATCATGCTAAATATATGTACAAATGTTGCAGGAACAGATGCATATTGAACAGTTGCAGATGTTTCTATAACCAGTTGTTTGCACTTGCACAATGGTGCCATCAGTAACATGAGTATTAGCAACACCAGAGGTGATAAGCTGATATGAAGGGTTTGTGCTTGCAAGGATGGTAACCCTGGACACTGGTACATAAATCCACTTCTGCGCATGGCACCTAACTACAATGCACGTTTACACAACATAAAGGTTGTAGCATAGGAGTAAATATGTAATCTTTATGAGATTGCATAGCCAGCACTGCAACCACATTTGACGTTTTACGAACATTACGGTCTATTTGAAAAATAGTTCAGAGATCTAGCATGGCTCTGTGGTAGAATTCTTGATTGCCTCGCATTATGCTTGGTTTCGACTCCTGCTGGCACCCTGATAGATTAATATGTGGAGTTTGACGTCCCAAAACCACCATATGATTATGAGAGACGCTGTAGTGGAGAGCTTCGCAAATTCCAACCACCTGGGGTTCTTTAACATGCACCCTATTCTGAGCACACTAGCCTACAACATTTTTGCCTGCATCGAAAATGCAGCCGCCGCATCCAGAATTCGATTCCGCGACGTGCAAGTCAGCAGCCGAGTACCTTAGTCACTAGACCACCGCGGCGGGGCCCTGCTCGCACCCTGACATTTTTCTTTGTGTTTGTAGAGTAAACGCTGCCGCTGTCAGTTTTGTCTTAAAGAGGCCCTGCAACACTTTTTGAGCATGGCCAGAAAATGTTGCCATTTGGTAGAAGAGGCTCCCGAGAACACACGGGCCAAATATTATAGTGCAGTACGCGGCTTGGAATTCGCAATAAATAAATGACCAAAGTCAGCTAAAAATTGCTTTCTCTCGTTTCAACAAATGACGGAGGAAGCTGAAAAATCATTCAAAGGCCATCTATGAGCCATTCGCTCATTTTAACATGGCGCGTTCGGTCCTTACAGGGATCGCCGCGAGATGCCGCAACTTGTCCCCACGCGCGCTCGCGATTACACAGAAAAGACCATGTATTCAAAGCGAAAAAAAAAACAAAGAGAAAGTTTTTAATGACAAAAGGCACGTGTGACATATATTTTTTTTCCCATGCCATACCCCCCCCCCCCCCACCCGGCTTAGCGCCCAGAGCTTTCGCCGGGATGAGAGCAGAGCGAATGCGATTGCAGCATGACAAATCTTTGCGAGTCCCCTCATACCGGACGTATTCTTAAAATTTTTGCAGCGTTTAATTCGTGAGGCAATATGCTCTTTTAGTGAATCCATTCCATGGTTATTTAAAAAGGTGTTTCAGAGTCCCTTTAACGTTCATGCGTTACAATGGCCCATGTGTGTTCTCGTCGTTTTTGGGTAGATACCAAGTGTCAAACAGCTGTGGCAAGGTATGTGCCACTGTTCAACTGTTTAACAAGAAGTGTTTAACAATGCATATAATGTTATTTGTGTTTTGACCAGCGTGTCATAATCATCAAACCCTGTCATTTTAATTTAGGTTCCCACCAAGTTAAGGAGATTATCACGTGAGCACCCAGACATAAGCGGCTAGATAGATAGATAGAGATAGACAGGCAGATAGATAGATGCCACCACCGCAACCAGGATTCGATCCCGCACCCTGTGGGACAGCAGCCGAGTACCTTAGCCACTAGACCACCGCGGCAGGGCTTTAGATTAGATAGATAGATTAGATAGATTAGATAGATTAGATAGATTAGATAGATTAGATAGATAGATAGATAGATAGATACATAAATAGATAGATAGATACATAGATAGATAGATACATAGATAGATGCATAGATAGATAGATAGATACATAGATACATGGATAGATACATAGATACATAGATAGATAGATAGATACATAGATAGATAGATACCGAAAGTGCATGCAGTACGCAAAGAAATGCTCCGCATTCATAAGGGAATGCGGGCACCTGCACGGGTCTATGCTCTCTTGATTTTGCTCATCTTCCCTGCTCTATCTGATACTAATTGGTAACAATGCTCGCTGATGTAGCCTCTTTCCCTTTGTCATTAATCGCTGTGTAGCTGACAGTGTGCTCGTGGAGAATCAATAAATGAAGCACAAAAAGATTGCAGTAAACCTGAACTCCACTGGTACTTCAAGGAGTCAAAATATTTTTGCTGCAATTAATTTGTGAGGCAACAAACTCCGACAATGAGGAAATGTTATGATCGCTTGAAAAAAGCCTGCAAGACGTTTTTAAAAGGCAAGGTGAAGCTAGAACAAATACTTACTTTGCAGGAACACTTTGCACTGTACAGAGAGCAAAATGGCCATTAAAGTCATGCGCCTGAAGATTGTTCTTGAAAGACCACCTGCCATTCCACATAACTTTCCAGGCACTCACATAAGTGTGACTCGTGGTGGCAGCAGTGCCTGCTGGGCAGTGGTCGTGGTTACCCCCATCATGCGACGAGCTCATAACCTCGAGCTGGCAAGGGAGATCATCTTTGTTGATTCGACTGCCTCATGCGACACCACCAAATGCACAGTAACAGTGGTGCTGACTGCGACCAAGGCTGGTGCTGTCCCACTCGCAGTAATAATTCACAAGGAGCAGAGCACCGATGGCTACCTGGCTGCTTTCAAGCTCCTCAAGGAAGCCCATCCACTCTGCTTTGGAGGCCAACCAGTAAGTAAGGAAGTAGGCACAAAAGTGTAAATTTTGTGCACAGTGAATTGCTATATATTATTGCCATCCCAATTCTCTACAATAGCATTGTTAACACAAACTTACAAGAGCAACTAGTGAAGACTATGTAGAGGCCAGTGCTCAATGCGTGGCTTCAATATAATTCAGTATCCCAACTACAGGTTTTCCCGCCCACTTTAATCCCAGTGCCAGCTTAAATAATCTGCTTGCCATTGAAATAATCTGATCGCCGAGCTATTTAATCCATGTGCCAAACATTTATTCCAAGCGCCAACTCAATGAGGCCGCATGTCACTGAGTTTAATCCAATTGCCAATGACTAATTAAAGTGCCAGTCATTTTAATCCGCGCACTATAAACACTAGTTTGCCGCTTTATACAGAATAAATGTGAGAATAACGTAAACATGAAGACACAGGAAGAACTTTTCCTTTACCTATACATGCTTGCGCTTATGAAATGAAGTGCGCATTGCTATTTCCTCCTAAACTTTTGGTGTCATAGCTTCAAAATAAAAAAATAACAGTGTGTGTTAATTGCATTTATGGGTACTAAAAGTATTTGCTCATAGAGTCAGTGTATGGTTCGTCGCTACTGCATTATTCTGGCTAACCATGTACACCATCGCATATGCATAGATTCGTGTCGTCTGCTAAGCAGACGGCTTTCGGCTACTTATTCGCTGAGACATTCGCAGTCGTCTGCTCAGCCCGATGATAACAGTGATAGACAGATGGTCACCAGGGCCTTTTTCAAGCCCTTCTCGCGGCTTTTAGCCTTGGCGACCCTCCAGTTTTTGTATGGTAAATAAATAAAGTTTGATTTGACTTGATATTCATTCGTTCTTGAAATCAGAAACAACCAATTAAAACTCAAGTTGCATTTGTTTCGGTTTATTTGGAATTAAGTTTTTTATAAAAACATCAAAAGAGGTGCTCCGGTTTTCATGTAAAAGACAACGCTAGTATTCCTGAAGCGTGTTTGCTTGAAACACGCGTTCAGCGAATACACATAATTTTGTTGGAATAAAATATAACTAATATAAATATAAAATATGACTTCCGTTTTCAACATCAGGGTCACGAGTTTACGTCTTATGTGCCCTGCAGGACGAAAGCCTCTTAAATGATTTCTAATTTGCTCTGCTCTAATTTATTGAGCGTGTACCTGTTTCTGACTCATCACTGCCCACAGTCAAGTTCTTCATATCTTGTTATGCATCCCGGCACTCCAATAACAATATTATGTCTGCCGCATTACATGACCTGGCCCTGACATGTAATGCTATACAAATCTAATTATGAGCTTTGTTGACGAACACAAAATATCCTTGCTTTTTTCTTTCATCGCTATTAAAATGACTCCACCCGGGTCAAGCACTCATCTACAAACTTGTACATAGCACAGTATAAGCACTGCAAACATGGCTCAAGCGAACCACGGAATTTTCGTTTCCTTGAATACTAGCGGCAAATACTGATAATAATAATTTATTCTACTTTCCGACTATAGTATTTTATATTGTAGAAACTGCATTTCAAATGCATTGCCATTTTTACGCCCCGTATTGTGCTTTTTGTGCATGGATTGAACTGACTGGCACCTGAATTCAAGCCATTGGCGATTGGATTAATCATGGTGGCACTTGGATTAAAATCACTGGCACGCGGCCAGATTGAGTTGGCACTTGGATTAAATATGTTGGGGCTTGGATTAAATGTTTGGCACATGGATTAAACAGGTTGGCGCTCAGATTATTTCAATGGCGTGCAGATTATCTAAGCTGCCACTTGGATCAAAGTGAGCGGGAAAACCTGTAGTTTCCTATGGAACTTCTGTAACTACTACTGAAGACATTTCTGAATTCGCATAGTGTAAGTAATGACACAATAGCAAATAGCTCCATTAAGCTGGACCAAAAAAATAAAAAGTTTGTACCAGGACAGAAATTATTTGTGACAAAAACAAAAGTCAACAATACTGCACAGACTAAGCCACAGGAGAGGGCCTTTGTGGTTCTTGTGGGCATTTATAGAAATCGTCTACATGCTCTCATCATCATACATTTGGCTATGAATTCTAATCTTTCCCATGTGACACCATCATTGTGGGTGAAGTGTGCCTGTTCTGTGCATTTCACTCAGGCTAGATAAGCGTTTCTCAAGCTAAAACATGTGCCCACACCATAGGTCGGCATAGCTTGTGGAACTCTCTCAGGCTCATTCATGAAATATATCAGCCTGTTCAATTTGCCTGCACCACGTGAACCAGTTCACGATGTTCTGCGTCTTGCCATTCGTTTCAGCGGTGCAGCATTGACAACTTCTGAACCCTGCCATTCATTTCTAAAGGTGCAGAAGAGGTACAGCGCTGGTTCACAATTTTCCCGCCCCTCCCACACTGACAGTGCCGGCTTGGTGCAGCGGCGCGTGCAGCTGAGCGGACGACGCAATACTTTGGTGTAGGCACCGTACCTGCCTCCACTAACACGATGTGTTTTTTGCTAAGAAGTTTGTGCCTCATAAACTGTATGCATAATCATTTGGCCATCGGTCAGTGTTACCTTAACGGTGTTACCTAAGTGAACAGAAATAAGGCCTGCATCAGCACATCGTCATTCGTTTTGGGTGTTGCACTGTGCCTGCACCACTGAACTTGCGCTTCACAATTTCTGAACTTTACATGCACAGCCGTGAACCGGTTTCAATTGGTGCAGGTAAATCAAATGCACCTTGTATATTGAACTTTCCACTCTTGTACTCAGACTCACAAAACTTTTTCGGAGCTGAGCTCACCCAAACTCTCGTTCACACATATTTATTTATTTAACAATACTGTAAGCCTTTGTACAGACCCATACAGGTTCTTAAGCCGGATTCACTCAGACTCAAACGCACCAAAACATTACTCAACCGCACACACTCAGCCTCAGACTCATGGCTGGACCTGAGTGTGAGTGAGTACTACTGAGCCAACTCATGAGTTCATCAGAATAGAATTAGCTTCTTTGATTGTGGTGTGAATGCTCTTTAACACCAATATCTGATGTAATCGGTGCTCTTCTTGGTGCCGCTTCACACAGCATCTTCGAAAACGAGTTCCGAGTGCTTCCAAACCAGTACAGGTCATTTTTCTTGGAGGAGATGTTAAAATGTAATAGTCGAGAAATTTCTTGGAAGACTTAGTTTGGGACTGCCAAGGTGCCCCCCTTGTATAATTCAAATGTCTAATTAATAAATATTGAAACGGTGTATGAAAACACTGCTTTGGAATACCTATGAATAGATGTGAGTATAAATGTGAATCTAGGTAGGCTGAGTAATGCTGAAAATGTCTACGTGGAACCTCAAGTCGGCAAAAGAAAGTGGAACTCACTCAAGAAATATATTTTGCGCTTTAGGACACACTCGGACTCAGACTCTCCAAAATTTTGCTTAGCCGAACCCGCTCGGACTCACACTCACTAAAATTTTCTTCAAACAAACTCTCTCGGACTTCAATCACAAAAATAGTGCTTATCCAACTCAGACTCATAATGTGAGTCTGAGTGAGTCCGTGTGAGTTGGCCAATGAGTGAGTTCGTGGACCTATTGCACGAACTCTCTCTATTTTTTTATATACTGGTAACAGATGCAAACTTACACTTGTCTTTAAC